>LR538439.1:0-193443 GCA_900883565.2 Caenorhabditis panamensis | reverse complement strand
TACAGGGCGAAAATTTTCGCCGAAATCTTTCGTTATAGGGCGAAAATTTTCGCCGAAATTTTTCGTTATAGGGCGAAAATTTTCGCCGAAATTTTTCGTTACAGGGCGAAAATTTTCGCCGAAGTTTTTCGTTATAGGGCGAATAATTTCCGCCGAAATCTTTCGTTATAGGGCGAAAATTTTTGCCGAAGTTTTTCGTTAGAGGGCGAAAATTTTCGCCGAAATTTTTCGTTACAGGGCGAAAATTTTCGCCGAAATCTTTCGTTATAGGGCGTCCTCTGAGCGAAATTTTTTACCGAAATGCCTGATTCAGTAGAACCTAGTTTCCTTGGTTCACCGTACGGTTTCAGAATCACAGACCACCCAATAGGTATTGTTTCTTTATGTCCAAAAGAAAGACCATCTTCCCATTACTACCAAAAAAGACGCACAGTAACTAATGAAGTTGTTCACACTAATTGGATGATACGTGTACCAAGTACAAGTTTGAAACAACTCAAGGTTACCTCCTACAGGTTGCATTTCTAGGCGGGCTTCAATTAATTCTTGACATACTCGCAGCTGACCACTACTCGTGCCTGATTCGATTAGCCAGTGGAGGAATAAGAGAGTGACTGTCAGTTTGGGCCGAGGAAGTTCTTATGAGGAAAAAGAAGATGATGAAGGGAATGAGAAGGGATAAGCTGGAAATTTGAGGAGGGAAAGTCTTGAAAGCCGACTTACGTAATCGGTTTCAAGGCTTCTTCTTTGTCTGGGAGGTTTTTGGAGTGAGTAAGTTGTTACGTAAGGGGAAAGGAACAAAGAGAACTGGAGGTTCATGATAAGGAAATGATAAGGAGATTGGGTGGGTTGATGATCAATCGGAAGTGATGCTAATCTTGGCACTTTTCGATGAGGAAGAAGGAAGCCATTCCCATTTTTAGATTAGTTTTGCAAGAAGATTCGAGAAGATTTATTTTTGGATCGGATTGGGGTTCTTTCTAGTTTTTAGTCTGAACGAAATGAGAAAACGAGAAAAGAGAAAAACAAAACTTCTAGAACGAAGATCTCTCCAAAAAAGAGAACACCTAGTACGGAACAGCCCAAATCAGAGTTTGCCTGACCGACGAACAAGGCGAAACGGTTCCCCAAAGAGATTATGAGGCGTGATCAAATCGAGGTCCTGTTCAACACTGAAGATGGAAGTGTTGAGGAGAAGGAGGAGCTGATGGCGGGCGGCCTTGGAAAAGGGACAGGTGGGTGGGTGACAGAGTCATTCAGTCAAAAGACAGGTGGCCACAGAAATGAGGAAAAAAGTTGGGTGTTTGTCAGGCAGCACCGCTCCATTTAAAGTGAGTAAATACTTGTTGCGACCCCTTGGCTGACCCGACCCACTTGAAAATAATAATCCATGAAATTCATATTCAAATCTCCGGATGAAGGAGATCGGAGGATCGGGAAGATTAATCGGGATATCTGAGGGACGGGTTGCGCCATCCGTCCTCACCGTATGTTGTATTCGAACATGTACCCGGAGGGGGACAGAAGGGGCGGAGAGGAGGTGACAAAAACACATGTACATCCAATTAATCTTCTCGCGCAGTGAATACGGATTGGTGAGTGACACCTGATACAACAGAGTTTAAATTTGGTGAGAAGGGGAAGAGTTCCAGGAAGAAGAGGCAACATTGGAGAGACATGCAACAAACGGTACGCCCTTTGACACATGACAAATTAGCATAATTCTCCAAAACCGACCAAAAACTACGGTTTCAAGGGGTTTGACCTCAACTTGTAACACGAAAATAGGATGGAGTGGACAAGGCGGGCCACGATTAACACATGTTACTCGGGGTGTTCTCAGCTGGAGCTATGACAGGTGCTCAAAGGAAGTGTAAGTTGAAATGAGGGAGGGGTCTAAAGCTAAGAAGGATCTAGAAACATTGTTATGACGATAGCAAGACAGCGAGCGGCTCATAGAACACACGTAACAGCTAGGAACAACTTCTGTTCCTTGAACTCTTCCCTCCAAGACGTCAAGAAGACCTTCTTGCAGAACAACACCGAGACCACCTAGTCTCCCGTGCAATACAAAAGCAGTTCAACTGAAGAGCAGTTTGCCAACAGACAATCGTATCATGGCGCTCGGAACGGCGTGTTGTCGTACAAGAGAATCGGGCGAAACGCAACCCGAACTTTTTGAAATTCGATCTGTGGGCGCTCTCGGAGACACACGGACACGCGCACTCCGACAGCTGATGGTCAGTTTTACGAGCTTCGCGGTCTTCATTTCTACCCGGAAAATGGAACTGAGACAAAGAAGAGCGAGTGCAAATTGAAATGTAAAAAAGAGGAAGAGACAGCGGAGAGAGAGGACTCGATCGGCTTACTGGGGAGAGCTGATAAGGAAGAACAAAAAGTGTTTTTGATGTCGTAGTCAGTAATTTGTCGCCGGAAGGCAACGGCAGAGAAAGGCATAATGTTATTAACCATAACACATAATAAAATAAACATTTGTGCCCGCCTCTCTCGGTTTGCTTTCTCTTCTCTGACATGCGGCCGCCCCTTCTGTATAAATAAAATAAACAATTTGGAGACTGCTGCGGGAGCAAATGTGTCATCAAGCGGTACCCGTTTGGTACTGTTTGGAGAATAGAAACCAACGGCACGAAGGAAAAAGTACAAAATGTTCGAGAGTTTGTCTAGTTTACGACGGATCGAACGAAGGAGGGAGTGCCGGACTATTGGCAACATGTGTTTTGAATTGAATTGCAACAGGAAACGACGAAATGTCAGGCGTCGTACCAGGGGAGAAGAGCAGTAAATCAGAGACACATTTTTTGGATAAGGAGTACTGAATATTGAGCTAAAGGAAAGGCTAGAAGAAAGAGGGGGAAGAAGCCTTCGAACCCATAAAATCTTGCGGTGTCGCTGGAAACACTTGGGTTTTATAGCTTCTTTCATGGGTGGTAACCTCTTTTTTTGAAGAAGCTTGCAGGTAGGAACAAACTAAAAGTGTTAGAGGAAACGTGGGCTTCTCAATCTTGCTTCGTTAATGTTCTAAAACAATATTCCTTCCGTTCCAAAGTTCTAGACCAGATGCATCTACAAAACTTGTCATCCTCATTTCGAGACCTTTTTCCAATTACAATTAGCCGTTCGGATGGCACGCGCCTCCTCCTGTAATCCATCCGATTACTACCAACAAGTCCTCCGGCCAACAAGACACGTCTTCTTGTCTTCTGGATCCGAGAGTGATGAAAAGGGGAAAAGAAACAAAAGTGAATGTAACAGAACACATCTGGTTTCTTTCTTTCGATTCGAACCTCATTACGAGTGGACAAAGGAAGAGAAATGGGCGATGAAAGGAGAGAGGAGCAAATTATTCATTATTTATGTTATTGGTATAAGAATCCTACTGGAAAGTAAAAAGGGACTGACTCATTGAAAAGGTATGACTGAACAAAGGAAACAGTTAAACGGTCATGTGAATAGGCGAGAAGAGAATCGACAAGTTCTCGGATCCCACGCCAAATGACTGTCGTTTTCAGTGATACCTTCGTCTTTCCGCACTGACTAATGCATCTCTACATCACTCCAAAATTACGTCCATTTCACTTCCGATTATCCGGTTTAACCCCCTCTCCAGTCCGATTTCAATCCAAAATTGCGCAATTTAGTACAAATATAAATAGTTACATGCAAAATGTATTGGAAACAGATACATACAAAATGAAAATGATACTTTCCATCCTTTCCATCCCGCCTGTCAATTGTTATGGGCATCAATAGGCGAAAAATATATATAAAAGGTAATGTGTTTGGGTAAAAGGAAAGTGTGGGAACGAGGGGAAACATTGATAAGGTACCCGAGACGAACAACAACCGGGTCTCTTGTCTCGTTCGACGAACGCGTGGGTGTTTGCCTAAAATGTTTGTTTGAAGACTCTTGAAGGCACGGGAGGCACCTAAAATTGCATTAGTTAGTGGACTACTGTAACTTTACTACTTACTACCAGGCACCTTCAGTTTTTTTCGCACTTCTGTTCCGGCCATTTAGCGCTTTACTGCTTTACCTAATGTCCAAATGACCAGATGTCTCTGCTGATTCTCATCCACCAATTCACACCGAAGCGTAGGTCCCAGAGGTTCTCATTGGGATGCTGGTGATTGTGGAGTTGGAATGCAAGAGGGTCTTGAAGAACCGACGGTACGGCTCATTCACCAGGATGAGAGCAGTTGTAGCAACGATTCCGTGTAGAGGGATGATAAGAACACAGAAGTTAATCAATGCTAAAAACTCCGATTACAGCTATCAGGTTATCCTCTACTCACTCTGATTGTATATCTTTGCTATCGTCAAATAATTCATAAAGATTCCAGGGAGGAAAAAGACGATAATTGGAATAGCGACCTGGATGACAGATCCTCTGAAGAATGTCTTTTGCAGCTGTCGAGTTCTCTCCGACATGTTGTACTTTTGTTTTCTCAGAAACCAGATGGTATGGAAGATGAAGAATACCAGTTGAGCAATGACTGTGTGAGCGCATAACTGTGCACCATAGGTTATCCAGTTCGTAGTTACTCTGATTGCAAATGAGTCAGGAGAGAAGAATAGTGGATGTGGACATGGGAGAATAGAAGAGAGGAAGTCTAGTTTGATAGAGTCTTGATTCTCAATGAACAAAGTGGCAGGTAGGATGTATGAGCTGCCAAGGAGAAAGTTGGTTACAAAAAGAAGACGTCGGAGGTGTGGACTCCCGAGGCGGAATGGTTCCAGTGGAGGAAGAATGTAGTGGTGACGGTTTTCAAAAAGAGTTACCACAGCAGATATCAATCCTAAAGAGTTTTTGTGTCTCTGTAGTTGAAAAAAACAAGTCAACCCACCTCCATAAGCCAGAATTCCCAAGTAGAACTGAACGCGTGTGCTGACTCCGAAGTCATGAAGGATCCCGACAGATCCTCGGACCGTAGCCGGGAAGAAGTAGTATGGAGTAGTGAGCAGGGTGTACAAACTATCTACAATCAAGGTCCTGAAATGATGAATCAGTTTTAAAAGCCAATAAACGACAAACCAAAACTGCAAGTTGAAAAGACACCACTTGAAATCCTTCATGCTCGCTGGAGTTTTGTAGTAAATGCAATAGATTCCCAACAAGTTTACAGGGATACTGACACATGAGATACATCTGGCTGCGAGTTTTAGGAATTCTGGAGAATCAAAATAGCTGAATTGGGTTAAATCACACGATTCAGTGTAGTTGTGATTGTAGTAAACTTGCAGCTTCGAGAGCATTTTAAAACTAATAACACGGAGTTTGGAGCTTGGAGCTTTCCTGCGGGACGTCTGGACATGACAGAAGATGATGATGCACTTGAAAGAGATCCGATGAGTCTGCTCTAATGGACTGGGAATGTCACGGAGGCTTCAGGAGAGAAGATTCCTATGAACTTTCAAAAACAGCAGAGGAGAGGAGTGAGTGGGCAAAGAGCGACTTTGGGTTTGATTCTTGATTCAAGTTATCCTCTTGTTCCCAGGTACCCTTTCTCATTGCTCACTTACAATTAGCTTGATTCAAAGCCTCATGTTTCTGTTCTGTGCATCATCAGAACGTCTAGACCACAACCACGTGTTCTCTATCAATTACTTGGCTTTGATTAGGTCACATCCGTAAACACCTTTCAGATGATACAGCCAATGTTCCCCGGTTCACACTGTGTTCTTGTTCTTAAGAATCTATGCATCATAGAACGATGGGCACAAAAGAAGAAGAGAATGGGAAAGTGCAGTGGTTCCCATTGGAAGATGGGAATTTGAATTCTTCTCTTTCCCAGTTGCCTTTTCAGTTAGACGATTCTTCTAAAACATGTGCACTTTCCTGAAATGGATCTTCCTTTTCTTTCTGATCCTTGTCGTCAATGCTCAGTTCGACAATATCAAGCCGTGCTACATTTGCAAAGACAACTGGTTCGTGGTCCCCACCAGTTGGGAGAACATTGTTGCGCCGGGGTATTTGTGAGTGGTAGAATGCTTTGGTGAAGAGGGGCAAAAGTGTGTATTGGCGCGCGATGAGAGTTCCTGACGGAGCAGGGCATTGAAGCGAATGGATTCGCTTATGAGAACTACACGAACGCAGTTTCTATTATAATTTCCATTTATTATTCTTATCAGAATCAATCAAAGATTGGAATGGGCCGAGCACGGGTAAACCGCCTCATTTCTCTCATTGAGACAGATTAGGTCAATTGTTTGGGCTTCCTTCTTATGAGAAGGTTCTCTCCTTTGGAGTTGTATCCCATTATGGGTGACAAGGTCCGACTTCTAGGAAGTTCCGTCCTTTTCTGTCGAGACACCTGGTCTCCCATTTGACAGCAGTGTGTTGAGGGAATGAGTATGAACGGTATGGAACAAGGGTGAATAGAGGGGATTGGGGACGGTTACAACGTATCAATTAGAATCCTCTTGACACGTGACATTAGAACTAGTCGAGGAGAGCAGGTGACTGGTCACCACTCTCTCCGAGCGAATGTGAACGAATGATGACAAAAGACGACGGGTCGACGGCGCGGAGCGGCTGCGGCGCGGCTGATCTGCAGGCGTGTGGTACGGTGGCGGCGATTCAAACCTGAATTAAAGTTAGCGCGGCTCTGGTAGGCCGTTTTGACTAGATTAGGATACGGTAATAACTCGAGCAATCTAGTATTTGATTTATCAATATACTAGATTCGCGACACTCCCGGGGGGCCCGACAAGATGGCGACGGATCGGACTTGTCTCATGAACGAACTTGTCCTATTGATACCGTACTTCTTGCCTTTGAGCATCCTCCGGTTTTACTTCACCTTGATCTAGTGCCTTGTAGGTCTTTCATATTCGAACTTGGTTCGTTACACTGATTGTTGTCACAGTCCTGGATGTTCTTGGACTTCCTTATCTTGGTTTGAGCTCTGCTCTTGATGACATTGTATGGTCCATTTGCGGCTCCATACTTGGCTTGATCTTCATCTCTGATCTATTGATGTTTGATGATTGCTGTTGGGTTGTGGCTCCATCCTGGATTTCCACATTTGGATCTGCAATTTTAACCTTCAGATCCTACGATCTTTCGGTCTTGAACAAGTTTGTGGTTTCTCCACATTGGTTATGAATCAGTACCTATCGATTCTTGGAATTCAATCCTTGTGTTTTTGACCTTTTGAGTCTTGACAACACATTTCTGTTTGCGATTCGATCGTGTTTTTTACCCTAACAACGATTTTCTTGCTAACCGACATGCGGTTTTGAATAGTCTCCTGTACTTTGGAGCTTATTGAATGAAGTTCTCGTGAGAACCTGGTCCGTATTGACCTTGTTGCCCGCTTTGCTGTGACTGCCACATAGCGGGATTGGCTTGGTAGTACTGGCCGTAGCCTTGGTTCGATGGGTATCCTTGATGAAGGAATGGTGGAACTTGATGTCCCATCTGATTTGCTTGGTGCATTTGGCTAGGCCATTGTGGAACTTGTTGTCCACTCGGAAAATCATAATGTCTTGGGTTGCCAAACTGTTGATTCTGATATACAGCTGGTCCCATTTGCTGGTTGGATGTTCCATTGGGCTTTTCATTCTTGGAATTTGCCTTTCTGCTTCCAATCTTGTCATCTTTCTTGGCAAAGGCTTCATGCAGTGGTCCACAATGTGGTTTTGTGCACCTTCCGCATTGTGTCTTATCCCTGTTGGGGCAGGACTTCCACCTATGATCCGAGGCAGTGCACAAGGTGCATAAGTTCTTGCTGAAGATAGCATCTGCTTTCTTCTTGGGACTGAGTGGGCATTTCCACATGCTGTGATTATTGTCCTCGTCTTCCTGATGGAAGTTACATTTGAACTTGTTCCCTGAACCTTTCTTGACCATAGTCTGGCTCTTTTGCTGAACTGGTCCATTCAGCTTTAGCTTGGCAAAGTAGTTATGTAGAGGATAACAATGAGGCTCGTCGCACTTCGTGCACTGGAGCTTCTCTCTGTGTGGGCACTTGCTGACTTCGTGACGTTCTGACGTACACAACGTACAAAGCTTCTTGAATAGTACAATCTTGGCCTTCTCTGATGAGCTCTTGGGGCACATCCACATCGAATGATGATTGTCTTCTCCGTCTTCGTGGAACGGACAGATGTATTTGGATTTGATCTTTGGTTTGATCTTGTCTCCATCAAGCTGAACAATCTTCTTGTTGTTCTTAATCTGCGATTTAGTCACCGTACTGGCTTCCTTTTCAGCAGACTTTGCATGAACTTCGTCTGTTCTTTTCAGGATGGTCACTTTCCGATCCTTGTTCTCCGATGGGTTTCCTTCACGAGTACTAACCACTGGGTCAATCTTGGATTTGGTGACCTGGTCCGTCTGATCTGACTTCTCAGGTTCTTCACCTTTCTCGGTATCCACCGCAATTTTCTCCTGGTCTGGCTTCTGGATGTTCTGATTATCCTGATCATACTTATCTGCCTTTCCATGGTCTGATTGGAGTTTTTCCATGTTTTCTCGAGTCAACATACTGTTTAACTCGCTCTCATTACCGTCTGATAGAATCAGATTGCATTCGGTGCTTCCAGTAACACTGGTCTTGACTTCTTCTGACAGAGTCAAATTCTTCCCACTGATTTGTTCAGTTTCATCACTGGTCAAACTTGTTTTGAGTTGAGATTCAGGATCATCCGACGGAGTCAATTCTTCCGAATCAACTTCGTTGATGTCACAATCATATGTCTTATCGTGCTCGATGTCCTCTCTCACTAGGGAGATCGAAACTTTCGAGATGAATTGCTGTGTGACGCTTGTCACACTTTCCTCAATTTCCGAATCATTTTCATCTGACGAAGTCAGATTTTCCAGAATGATTGGTCTGGTCTCCTCAGTGGGTTCTTTTTCCGTCAAAATGGTCATGACACGACGCATGTTCGATTGGATTTCAACCATGGTCTCCATGATGATTTGAATGTTTCTGGTGTTCTCATCCCTTTGAGCTTTCGCTCCCTTGAACTCATGATCTTCAGCTTCTGATGCTGTCAACATCACATTGTTGTCTTTGAATGCTTTTTCGACCTTCTTGATCGCATTATCCAGACTTGACTTGATGTCGTTATGCTTCATCACATCGTGGGTGTAGCACATCCAGTTGTCAATCGATTCCAATTTGTTTAAAACCTTCTTGGATTTTGTGTGACAAAGTTTCAATTCATCAACACAATCGGGGAATTCAGCTTCTCCTCCGAATACATCACTCAGGATGTTGTCGATTCTTTCTGTACGAAGAATCGCTTTGGATGTGAGTCTTTCAATGTACTCTTTCCGGGCTGGAAACCCTTCTTCGAAGCTGGTCTTCGATTTCATTTTCAAACGTACCTTCTGGTCCTGTTGTTGATCGTTGAGCTGTTGGGTCTGGATGACTTGAAGGCTCTGCTTGTCGCTTGTTGCTTTGATCTCTGCAACAATTCATTATCAATGTGTCTCATGCATTTCTGCGGATAATCATACGCAAACAATATTAACAATGGATTCAAACATGGTAAAACTTGAAAATTTTAACAATTGGTTTCTTCCGAATTGGCTTCTCAGTCAACACTGATGCTATCTTCCGAATCCTTTCGTTGTTTGGGAGTCTCGTTAGACACCACAATGTTTGGATACAACCAAACTTGGCTTTTTCAGCTGAGGTTTCCTTTATACTTTTATTTCCTGGTCTAATCATACTAGATTACTTTATACTTGAACAAATTTCATTATTGGACTCATTTTTCACTCATCTCCATCTCCTTTTACAATCTTTTATCTTGGGCCACTATCTTGATAGTTTTGGAGAATTAGAATTGTTGATGTCCTGACATTTGAGTTCGGTAATTTCCGTAGTTTCTAGACTGATTGGGTTGTTGTCGGTATCCGCCACTTCCGTGGTTACCCTGCTGATAGTCATATGGTCCAATGTGATGGTTTTCATATTCTTCCTTTTTCGCCATCTTCTTGGCTCTGTTGGCGAAGAAATCATGCAATGGCGTTCCATGTGGATCGGGACATTTTCTGCATTGGAATCTTTCTCTGTCTTCACAGAATTTCCACCAATGATCGTCTCCGGTACACAGAGCACATAGCTTCTTGCTAAAGACCATATGGGCTTTCTGTTGTGGAGTCTTCTTGCACTTCCACATTGAATGATTGCAGTCTTCGCCTGGAGGATGAAAATTGCATATTGGACCTTTTCCATTCTTCTTGGATTGGTTACCATTTTTCTGAGAAGGCTTCTGGTCTTCGTACTGGTGACTGCCTTTCTCTTCGGTTTTCACCGTATTGACTTCATTGTTTGATGAAGCAAAGTCATTAACGTTCTCATTGGACGAATTCTGTTCCAAGTTTCTTTCCACATGCAACTCTGTTGAAATGATTCTGCGAATCCAATCGTACAGGGTGTCAAATGATCCATTGTAACTCTTTCTGATGGTCTTTTTGTACAGAACCTTCTGAATTTCATGGTTGTACTTCGGAATGACCCTCATGTAGATGCATTCGTTGTCAATACAAAGACCTTGGTTTCGCATTTCGAAAACTATCGAAGCTAGTTGAGAAGTGTCTCTTGACATTTGCGTAAAGTCCGTCTGATGGATCTTTTTGGCATTGAACTTCTGCTGTAGTAGCTGCTTCTGATTCTGTGTGTCTCTGTAATGAGAATCCAGAACTTTCATGGCATTCTTGAAGTTTCCTTTGTGAATTTTCACTTGGCTTAGCAAATCTTTCGCCTCATGAGATACATATCTCTTCAAACATATCAGTTTCTGTGTCTCACTCATATGCTTGTGTTTTCCGTAGAAGCTCATGAACAGGATTCTCCATTCGTCATATTCTAACGGATCTTCCCCCGAGAATGTTGGCATAGTCAATCTCTCGACCTTGAAAGGTGTCTGATGGTGTCTCCTGGTCTTTCTTCTATCATCTCTGTCTGATGACTCGAATTCAGAATCTTCCTGGAATATGCTCATCTTCTTGGTTGATCTTTCCAACGATCTTCTCTTTCCTTTCTTATGTCTGACTTTCTTGTCATCAGAGTCGCTAGACTCGCTCTCTGACGCATTCGAAAAATCCGAATCGTTTGAAGAATCCGACGAATCCGATGAATCCGATGGATCGTTGTCTTTATTGGCGAATGGGTTGAATTCCTTCTCAGTCTTGGACTTAGAATTCTTCTTGTGTGATCTTTTCTTCCGGTTTGACTCCGAATGATCACTTTCTTCTTCCAACTGATCTTCTGGAATGAGTACTGGCGGAGGAAATTCCACCTGGTCCTCTGAATTTGCTTTTCTGAACACCTCGACGATGTTCTTCAGCAAACGATCAAGTCTTTCCTTCAGATTTTTGAAACCTTCCGTCTCGGACGCGTAGTCCTTGAGGATCTTTCGGTATTTCACCTTCAGATTCTCATCTGCCATGACTTTGGCATTCTTAGTCAGTTCTTCCTCAATCCATTCATCAACCTGAGACAATTGGATCAAGGCTCCCTTGACTTCAGCGTGATAATCACGCAAATCTTCCTTGACAAATTCCAGCCTGGTCTTGTTGTTGTTCAGATCAGTCAAGATTCTGTCGGCTCTCTCAGCACGGGCCTTCGCTTCTGTAGCGATTTGATTGATACGGTTTTTCTGGGGTCGAATCCCTTTGTCCAAATTGATAGCTCTGGGCATATCGTAGTTGGTTATCGTATCCTTGTGGTCGTTGAAGTTGATGGTCCCTGCTGTTGAATGTCGTTTCGCTGGTCTTGGGGTCTCTCCGAGTCTGAAAGTCAGCAAATTGGTCATGAATACACCTATTGCAACGATCAAGAACACGGGTGGTACACACACTAACGGAAAACAAGCAAAACAGTTGTAAACAGACGTAAAAACTTTCAATTGAGGTACTCGAACTTCGACTTCTGTCGCATTCATTGATTTTGAATGTTCCAGAGTTCTTGATTACTCAACTGGTCCTGAAGTTCCAATTCTTTCACAGTCATTTCTTTCCTTTATGACTGACTGTCTCTCCTTGACAGAATGTGCTCTGTTGATCCTGTGACTTTTTCACCGCTCGAGGGCTTATTCGTCTATGGTCAGAGATTAGAGTCTCACTACCGCTACGTTTCTACCTTCGGATGTAACATCCTCTTTCTGGTTTGACGTGTAATTGGGTACTGATTCACTATGTGAGTTTCGGATAGATCGGACTGTCATTCCAATCGTATCCTGTTGTATCATTGATGAAACCTTTGTTTCACGCACAATGATAACCATTCAGCGGTGTTTGGTTCTCAAACTAAGTTTTCCAGGTACTGATTATGAATCTATTATGACTTTGGCATGGCCATTGCCTCATCACGACGTAGTCTTCCCTTGAAACCCCAATTCAATCGGCTCGGTGCTGACCGTTTACCGAATTATCCCTTTTCCGGAAAGGAATACGAACTCTGCTCAGTGCCTTTAGACAGTTTACATCTACGACGTCTGGTGCGATGTAAATTAGGCGTTTTACGGCTGATCAGCTTGGTGATCGTCCGTTCCATTCCTAACGGATTTATGGTTCATTCCCGAACGCTATGGTTGGTATGAATAACCGTAATGGAGATTGCTACAATTGCGTATCGCTTGGATCTTGTCTTGTTCTCATTGCATTGAAGCTTTCATGCAGCTCCTTCTGCTTCTGACTGTTCCTTCTGGTTTATGCCTATGAGCAACCAGAATTGATTGAATCACTTGAACTTGACTCATGATTGACTCAACTTGATACATTCGATTCAATCCTTTTAGAACAACACAATTTCTCTGTGACAAACACACATGATTGCAATTGAATAGAACAATAATTCAACAGAAACAAACATTTATCCATTAGACTCGACGATGACTGCATGCCGGCCTGGTCTGTTTGAATTGTCTTGTTGTTTTGACACAATGGTCATAGGCTTTGCCTTTCACTTCAGTTCGTTTCTATCCTCTGGATTCGTGAAGGCTCATGGGCCCTTGATGGATCCGCTGGTCTTCTCCAGTTTCGATTCGAACTGTTCGATCCTCTCATCAGGGTGATTCTTGGCATTTCCGTGCTTGAACTCGACTAATCGGGTTCTCAACACGTCTTTCTTGGTTATCACACATCGCTGTAACTTGATGCTGACTATCCACTGTTATCAAGCTAAAACACTCTGTTCACTGGGATTCTTGAGTCTCTCATTGATAGCATGTAGGGTCCGTGTACGGCACCACTGCTTCACTTTAGCTTTGACTCATGCTGTATGAACCCTATCGGATCTAATCAGCTTGGATTCCTTATGAGAAACCATCGTCGACATGGCGACATTAGAAATCAACATGAAATCAACAATCAACATTCAATTAACTGCTTGCATATCCTGATTTCTTCGGTATCCACTGGATTTGCTCTGGCACAGGTTTCCGACGTGTCCACTGGTCCTATACAGATCTGATGATGACATTCTTCTGCTGCTTGAACCTGACGACGAATGTGACACAAGTGATACCAATGACGACGACAATGATGATGGTGACGATGACAACAGTGATACCGATGAAGATGATCCTGACGGCGATGACATGACTGGTTTCGTAGATCTGAGCTAGGTTCCTTTCGGATCCGGACGCTCTTGTAGACGTGTTGAACACTTGATTTTCGTACTTGTACGTGTCTAGATCGATGCGATCTTTGCGAAATGCACTGTTCTCGAATGTTCTGTCAACAATACTTGCTTCTAGGAGACTGACGTTAACAATCATTCACTTCGACTGCTTGTCGATTCTCCTGTCATCCTGTATGTCCCTGTCACGTAAAATGGTACTTTCAGTCAGGATTTCCAATTCAATGTGTCGTTTTTGCGTATCGCTGACACTAACACGTGCAAATTTGCTCAATTTCAGCTTTCCGAGAAGATCTGGTCTTGTTGCGACGATTTTGAACACTTTTGACTCCTTCCATCGTGGATTTCTGTAAATTTCCTACGAAATTGCATCATTCTGAATGTTTATGAACAATTCAGTTCTCAATGGCCTCAAAACCACTGCTTTCCTGTCGTTTTAGGACAGAATTATCGATTTTCTCGATTTCATCACGTTTCCAACGTGTTTCTGTTCTTTGCGGTTTAAAACCTGAACATTTCCACTTGCGAATAACCGCTTCAGTATTTCCCTCAACATTTATGTCATTTTTATGACGGGAATTAACGGAATTCGTTCAGCGACGACTGATTTGATGACAAATCGCGAGCGAATTTGTGAATTTCGCCGGCATTCGTCGAGCGCTAAACAACGCTCATGTGTCAAGCGGAGTGTCGTTGTCGTCTGCGTCTCTCGTCGTTGCCCACTCTCTCGTCAAAATGATGACAAATCGACGAATTCGAAGAGATTTTGAGCTTTCCGAATCGATTTTTCGATCGAAATCACTACCAAATTGGGAAATTTGAGTGTGAAAACGTTCTTTAGGTCCTTCACAACCTCTGGATTGATCGATCAACGGAATTCGCTGTCATAAAATCCTTTTCCTCCATATTCTGCTCTTCCTTGCCTTTTAGGCTTGTTTCTGGTTCTTTTCAGTGTTTTGTTCTCAACTCTCTGCGCTACACAAGATTTGGGTGAGTTTGGACATCGAAATGGTTCCCCGACGCTATGACCCGAGTTTGTGGTTCGGTCGATGCGCCATGTTGCGCCGGGGTATTTGTGAGTGGTAGAATGCTTTGGTGCTCAGCACAAAACCGGCAAGCAATCGGCGAGCGCGCCGTCAAAATTAGCGAGCGGGGGGCCTGCGCGCCGCGCGCTCGCCGATTTGGACGGCGCGGTCGCCGATTGCTCGCCGTTCGGATCGGCATGCTCGCCGATTGCGTGCCGTTTCAGCCGGCGCGCTCGCCGATTTCACGCCGAATTCGCAGGTTTTTTTTGGAAAAATCGAAAAATTGATAAATTCACTGCTTTATTGATAGAATTACAAACATTAGTTACATTTGAACGACTAGATAAATTATAAATACAGAAATACATTAAATTAGAACAAAATTAACGGAGCTTCTCGGCATGCTTGGTCCCGACCAGCTTCGTTGACTTGTCCATCGTTCCCAGCTCTTGAATCCTTGTCGTAACCTGGAAATTGTTTATTATTTCTGAATCAAGCAATATCGCTGTAAAACTAACCTTTTTTCGCCCAGTTACGATCCATCCACGGGCTTCTGTTGTTGATAGTTTGGACTCTGAAATTGCTAAATTAATTAGGAAATAATTTGAAAAACGATAGGAGGAGCATTTTCTGAAATTTTTGTGACAAACGCCCTTGAAAAGAGACAAAAATCCAGCGGAAAACAGCAAAAAGTAGAAGAATTAGAAAAAAAACACGAAGAAAATAATTCTGTGAACTTTGCGTAAGCTGTTGTGCATTCTGCAAACATCCACGCTGCTTACCGTAACGGCGCGCTCGCCGAATGCGCGCCGTTTTCCTCGCGCCCCTAGAATCGGCACGGAATCGGCGAGTTCGCCGATTTAGACGGCGCGCTCGCTGAATGCTCGCCGGAGGAACGGCACGCTCGCCGATGGCTTGCCGATCACGGCGCGCTTGCCGATTGCTCGCCAAGCCTCGGCGCGCTCGCCGATTTCGTGCCGGTTTTGTGCTGAGTGAAGAGGGGCAAAAGTGTGTATTGGCGCGCGATGAGAGTTCCTGACGGAGCAGGGCATTGAAGCGAATGGATTCGCTTATGAGAACTACACGAACGCAGTTTCTATTATAATTTCCATTTATTATTCTTATCAGAATCAATCAAAGATTGGAATGGGCCGAGCACGGGTAAACCGCCTCATTTCTCTCATTGAGACAGATTAGGTCAATTGTTTGGGCTTCCTTCTTATGAGAAGGTTCTCTCCTTTGGAGTTGTATCCCATTATGGGTGACAAGGTCCGACTTCTAGGAAGTTCCGTCCTTTTCTGTCGAGACACCTGGTCTCCCATTTGACAGCAGTGTGTTGAGGGAATGAGTATGAACGGTATGGAACAAGGGTGAATAGAGGGGATTGGGGACGGTTACAACGTATCAATTAGAATCCTCTTGACACGTGACATTAGAACTAGTCGAGGAGAGCAGGTGACTGGTCACCACTCTCTCCGAGCGAATGTGAACGAATGATGACAAAAGACGACGGGTCGACGGCGCGGAGCGGCTGCGGCGCGGCTGATCTGCAGGCGTGTGGTACGGTGGCGGCGATTCAAACCTGAATTAAAGTTAGCGCGGCTCTGGTAGGCCGTTTTGACTAGATTAGGATACGGTAATAACTCGAGCAATCTAGTATTTGATTTATCAATATACTAGATTCGCGACAAACATGTCAAAGTACTTGGTTAGTTCATTCTTTCCACCTGTTCTACCCTTCCCCATTTCAGCGTGGCGGTTGCAATCGTCTCGACAAGTCTGTAATCTGGCCGTGTCGAGATCTGGTCGACTCGATGAATCTCTGGGACCAATACTCATCTCTCTACCCACTCATCGTCGATTTCCACAAGGAGGCGTGTGCAGTATACTGCTGAATAAATTGAGATAACATGTGATAACAATAATGAAGGTTAATTTCCGGTCTGCCGCCGCCGGCTTTTTGCTCCATTTTCTCTCATTCGAGAAGGTTGCGTGCGAGCCGAAAGACTCAGCTAAATAACAAGTTTAATCAAAGCTGTAACTGGGTTGCCATTCTACGTCTCTCTGCGGAAAACTTCTCGGTGTCTGCAGGCAAAATGGACACGTATTCTCTGATATTAGTGTTCCCAATATGTATTATAATGGGCGTCGTCACTCTGATCTGGTGTGTCAATCTGTACATCTTCCTGAACCAAATCGCAGTCAAGTGGAGGAGGATTGCGAGTGCTCGTCTCGAGAGACAATGCCAGGTTTTCGTCATCAGCTCGGACCAGGGATCTGACATGAACTTGATAGTCTAATATGTTTTTCGTTCATTTATTCGTTCCGTTTTGATATAAATATCTTCGATCCTTCACAAACATCGATCTCTACGAGATCATAAAAATGCCTTGCAGAAAATCATCTGTAACTCAGCGAGCGTGACAGATAACAAAAAATAGTCAACAGAAACGTTGCTCAGAAAGCAATTTCCTACAACTTTTGTGTTTATCACTTTCTGCTAAATTTCTTGCGCACCGAGATATTCTCAGTTTTCTACAATGCATGCTTCGAGCCAAGCCCATTCCGTCGTTTCCGCTAAACAAGGCGCAGTACGACACTCCGCAATTTGCAGTGAATTTTTACAATTAATTTTTTCAAAAATTGTGTTCTTTTAATCTCTTTCTCAACTCTCAAAGCCTTTTTCAATCTAAATATTACAGAATGACATCTCTCGTCGCTTACGGAAGTGACAGCGATCAAAGTGGCAACGAAGAAGAGGATTTCTTCGGCAAGGAGGCTCCAGAAGAGGACGAATCGGAAGAGAAGGAAGACGGTGAAGTAGAGAGCGAGGTACGTGTTTTTTCTCAAACAATCAAATATTCATTGATAAAATTCAGGATGCCCTAACAAAGAGCGCAGAGCCTACAGTGCCGTCGACGTCGTTTTTCTTTGGAGGCGACGACAATGATGACGAAGAGTCGAGTGATTCCGACGAGGAAGGAGGGAGTGCTGCTCCGAAAAAGAAGAGAAAGCCGGGAGAATCTGTGACAGAGCTCGACGGGGAATTTGTGAGTTATATTCATGACAAAACCATCAAATATGTGGATTTCTCTTCAGACAAGCGCAATCTTCGACAACGACTACGTCAGAGAGGAACGGATGAATGCCCGGATGCTGAGCCAACATGTCGGATTGTCGGATAAACCAGCAGAGAAGGAAAAGAAGAAGTCCAAGTTCACTTGCAAGTTCGTAATGATTTCTAGCCATCAACGAAATCTAAATTTCCAGAAACTACCTAAAAGGAAAGTGTCGATTCGGAGACAAGTGTCGCTTCTCGCACCCAGTGCACAACCGATCGTCCGAAGCTGTCAGCGAAGTGACCATCTCCTCGGATGCCAAGTTCTACACAACAGAAACCCCAGAGGCTCAAGTATTCCATTCGAAAAAGTTCAAGTCAAGTGCAGGTCAATAAAAATCTATTCATTTGCGGTATAAATAAACGAGATGAAACTATTTAGTTGTGTCTCTCTTTGGAAAAAAAAAGTACTCGTAGTAACAAGAAAAACTTGAAAATTAGATAACTGCTGCTTTACGCAATGCACACAGGAACATGATCTTCGTCTGTGTGTGCTCCTTGTTCGTCGGATCGCAGAACACATTCATCAGGGAAAGATCGACAGACGTTGGTTCGATGTAGGCCAGTTGGAAAATAAGAGTGGGAGGAATCCGTTTGATGAGAAGAGTTTTGGGACGACAATCAGCAGATCCAGCAATCGATTTGACGAGTTGGTTGATGACGTTGATGGGGGTGGAGAGAAGACCTGAAAGAAGGAAATACCCATGTGTTTATGTTTTCCATAAACAAAACTCTCTAACACTTTGTATTTTTTGTAGTCTCTATTGTTTAGGTATCGAGTGTCTTCCCCTTCAACACATCACTCCATCAGTTATCGATGTCCCCATTCCACAAATCTCCTTCATCTTCTGATTTCGCCTACTTTCGAGCTGTCCGGAAGACGCGAATATTCCAAGTGCTAACCGACTCCGTGATGGGAGACGGAGACAAGGTAGTCGACGAAATCAGACGGAAACTCGGAGGTGCTGCCGACGAAAACGCAATGTACGTCCATTTTGGAGACAATTAGGCGGGAAGCTAACGGGGGAGGCAAGGGACCTAGTTTTCTCTGCATCACCGCATTTTTCATTCATTCACTCCAGAATGAGCTGGAGAGGCACCTTTTCTTTCCTTTTCTCACGACACCGCCCGTTTTTTTGGGGTTATGGGAGAGAAATGACATTGTGTGACATTCTGTTTTTCAGCATAAACTCTGCAAAAGACTGCCTGGACAAGTTGAATTCGTTCATGATGAAAATGAACAACAGGGAGCTCACCACCACAACTTCTTCCTCTTCTCCACCCCAAGAGCTTTCTATTTTCTACGTCGACTCATCCACATTCAAGTTCTGGTTTCTCATTCTCCTCGCTTGTTTCCTCTTCATCTCCATTGGTCTGTTTCACTTATTCTGCATCGGTCAGAAGAATGTGACACGACGGAATTCACTGGAGAAAGGAGGACTTTCCTCGGAGACGACGACGATGGAAATGATAACGGACGTGGTGGATGAGGAGGCCGAACAGAGGTATGAGATGGCTCCGAGCAAGTTGGTGCCTATGGACTAACCCAGTATCTAGTAGCCCTTCTATTTCGTTTAAAACTCTCCTAATTTGTCAGAACTTTTCAATAAAACACTTACCCTTTCTCAAATGTTTCAAAATCCGATTGATAGTTCTATCGAGCATTTTGTCCAGCAAGAATATCCACTTGGCTCTTTTGTCGGGATCCTCTATTTCTGGAGTTTGAATAGGCTCCACCAGCTCTGTGTGACTCCCGGAGCCTCGTTCCTCTTCCCGAAGACGTTCAAGTTTCCATTCCGCAATCAGCATAGTGTGTGTCATCAGCCGTATCACCACCTTCATCGACAATGGTTCAAATCGTGCGTCTATCATCACACAACTTGCAGCATCCTCTCCTAGCCAGAAATCAATGACACTCTCGTGCACACGGATGATTGAGTTCAGGTCGTCGAGCATCATTAACGAGAACACCATGTCCACTGATGCCTTGATTATGTCTCCGCATCCACACTTGATTGTTTTATTGATGAAGGTCTAAGAAAAACAAAAGTTTTGAATTGACAAGAACATTTTACACTTACATGAGACCATTGAATGTAGTCTCCAGCGGTATTGGCGTGCTGCAGAAGACGGAGAGCATGGGGACTCGCCCATCCTTGCTGCCGCATGTAATACCACGCATGCTTCAGTTTTACTTGATCCGGCTCCTAAAACAGGTAACATGTTAGGTTCAGAAACTCCGAAATTTTGATAGAAACTCACCTCATTTCTATCCACATACGGACAGAATCTGCGAGCAGTGCTGAATGCAGTGCAAGTTACTTCCGGGAAAAAGGGACTCCTGTCAACCATTTCGTGTATTATCTGATCCAGTGTCGACTGGATGAACTGCCATTTTTTGTGAAACGGGTTATCTGTCGCCGAGGAAACTTTCTCGAGGGCCGATTGCATTATAGTAGCCAGAGAGGTCCGGGCTCGAGTATTCGGTTGACAATCCATCCACTCAATTAGGCAGAGAAACAGACACGACATGTCTTGGATTGCGTGTAGGATGTTCTAAACACATGGGTTAATCAAACAAATTCACTAGCCAACACTCACCATCATACTTTCTTCGGCAGCTTTCCTATCAATTCTGTGCTTCTTGTCTTCATGTTCTTCCAATAGCAACTGTCCAATTTGTGGAACTGCGCCAACGAGTGCTCCGAGGTTCAGTGTCTTGTTATCGGTATCCCAGAACGGAAATCCTTCTTTTAACCGTGCCAAGAACAACTTTGCGTTTTTCCTTGTTATTCTGGGTAGAGGACAATTGAGTGCATGCCACGTAACTGTGATCTCCTTCTTCTTCTTTTTCCTTTTCATCTCCCCGATGTCCTCAACTGGTTCCGATGCTTCTCGTGGCTTCTCTTCTGGTTCGGGTGTCTTCTTCGGTTCCTGGGCCTCTTCGGTGTCCATTGGTTCATCTTTCACCTCTTCTGGCTTCTCTTCTTTATTTTCAGATGTTGATGCTTCTGGTTCTGCAGGATCTGTTTCCGTGGTCTTTCCTTCTTCCGCTGAGTTTTCTGGTACTTCATCAGTCGGATACATTGCCATCTTCCCCACATCTTCCATTTCAATCTGATCAAAACTCACAGCCTTCTTCTTTTCTTCTTTCTCCATCGGCATCTCTTCCTCCTTCACAGTATCCTCCGGTGTCTTCTCCCGTACCACTGCCATCTCTTCTTCCTCTTCATCCTCATTTTCTTCATTCTCCATCACATCCTGTGCTGATTCCTCGATTCCCACTTCATCTGTTGCAACTCTAGCGAGCATCTCTGCTTCCTGTCGCAATGTTTCCTGTTCTTCTTCATCTTTCGCCTCTGGTGTTGGGAGTTTTGTAACTCGCTTCACGTACCACATTGACCAGTTCAAGCTGCAAAAAAAGATAAGCAAACGATGATGAACTGGGCACTCACAATATAGTTCTAACTGCATCTGTCTTTCCGGGCCCGCCATTGACAAAAAGTCGAATTGACTGAAAACTGAGAGTAATCATCTGTTAATCTGGAACATTCCTTACCAAGCCAGGATTCTTGATGACAATCCGAGACAGGAGCAGGAATGTCTCGTCGAACTCCTTCATCTTAGCCGTTTCCTGCGCTTCCTTATTTCTCAAAGCCAATGCACAGCCCGTTTCCAAAAGTTTTCCTTCCGCCATCAGAATCGAAGTGATCGCATCGAACTCATCGCTCTCTCCCAAGCTAACCTTCTCGACAAATGTTTTCCAGAAATCTTCAGTCTGTCCGAGTTGCATAAGCATCACATCTTTCACTGCAGCCAGCAACTTGTAAATGTCCGTGTTCTCAAGAGTGTTTTTGTCAGTGTCGACGAGAGCATTCAAGTGAGCCACTGATTTCATGTGATCTCGACGCTTGTTTCGTAGATATTCTGTGTTTTCCTTTCCCAACAATGGCTCCAGCTCATTTAGAAGAGTAAGGAAAGAAGCATTCTGCCAGGCAGCATCGGCAGAATCAAACATCATCGTCAACTCGTCCAGTGCTCGATCCATTCCCTTCTTTACATCGTCTGGTGCCATCTTTGCATTTTTAATCAGATACCCAATGATTTGAGGAAGCTTCTTATAAAAGAACGTCGTAGACTGCCATCGGAAGTCTATGCGTCGCTGTTTTGGATGATGCAAAAGATCCATTGACTCCTCACATTTCACGAGAATCGAAGAATGTAGCAAATCAAATATTACGTCGTCAGGAGGTACTCTCATGATTTCAGCAAACGTTTGGATAGTGCTGGCAATATTATCACTTGTCTCTTGGTTCTTGAAGCATGAAAAGATTGGGACCAGGATTCGGATTGCTGGATTCTTGAAATCGAAAAGAGAAAGTCCATGGTCAATGTACTCGTACTTCTTGATAACTGATCCTTTCTTGTGGTGTTCCCTAAGTTCTTCCATCAGCGATGCGGCAATCTTATCCGGGACTTTGAGCTCCCCGAAAGCATCTACACACTCTTGAAGTCGTTCTGCTACTTCTGGACCATTATGAAGAATCAGAAGAGCACTGCAGAGGGAGTCGTGGAGGAGAACATCAAGTGCTTCAAGGCAGAAGTTGTAAGGTTTGATGGGACACTCGTACTCAATTTGCATGGCTTCAATTTCTTCCTCGTCAGAGAGAATGTCCTGAAAAGATGTATGGTTTTACATAGTCTTCGTGGCAAAATACTCACTATCAGAAGCTGAGTGACAAAATGAAATGTGGGTCGAATGATGGTAATGAGAGAATCTGCATGTTTCGGGTCATCAAATGATTTGATCCTGGAAGATAATGAAATTTTGAATGCAAAAAACAGAAAGAACTTACTGTACAAGAGGAATCATCTGTCGTATGAGATCACAAAGTTGGCATTTCATAAACACATGATCGATCTTTGAATGAATGATACTGTGCAACACTTGGTTCCAAGATAGAGACTGAAAATATTACTTTATGGAGTCGAAGAAGTGAAACAAAACCTCATCAGCCACAAGTCTGCAAAGATGCTCCCGGAATGTCTCATTGATGTATGTGCCGTTGTATGCAAAGCGAACCAGGATGTCTGAAAGGGAGGTGTAAAGATTTCAACAGTGAACTATAACCTAACCACACAGTTTCTGAAGATCAATCCCTGGAAAGTCGTTTGGTCGGACCGCTATGTGTTTGTCCTCGAGCCTTTGTCGTTTCTTCTCACTGTTTCCACGTACTTTTTCAATGTATGATAAGACGATCTGGAGTGTAAAGTATCTAATAACAGACTGAACAAGCAAAACGAAACTTACCTTTGTGGATTCATCGATTTTCATTATCCCTTTGAAGCTCATTGTGCGAGAACTGAAAAGAGAGACGTTTATAAATAGTCGATACAATAATATGAATCGAAGATCGAGTCTTTTCCTACGAGAGTCAATACTTGGCTATAAACATCACGAATAAATCACCCAAAAAATATTTTTAGTTCAAAATTTGAATCTTATTTGAATTTGCCACTAGAATAATGTTAGTAAGTAAGAAATCCAGTAAGCTTTATTTTAAAACATAAATCCATCCGTGAGGTCCAGGAAAAGAGTGTGTTGGGGAGAGATAGGCAGACAATAGGAGTCCAGCGGGGCGAGGTTGTAGCGGGTAACAGGGTCTCCGTGGTCGAGGAGAGTGGTTGAGTGGCCTAGGAAACCCCTGTCACCCTCCACTGCATTATGACAAAGAATCAAGTAAGAAAATTAAGAAGATAAGACTAAACGTTTATTGAAAATTTTCATCGAAAAATCAAGCAAATTGTTGTCTGTCTCCATGAATCTGTACTTCAGCAGAATCCACAAGTCTTCGGACATTTCACGGTCATAATCTTCTGGTAACTAGTAGATGCACATAGAGATGAAGTCATAGAGCATGACTTTGACAAGTCTGCACAGTTCCCCACGACTCCCGTGGTCCCTGAACCCTCTACGTCTTCAGGGACGTGCGATGTGATTCCCTCTGGTAGTTGAACTGAAAACAAACGCCATTCCGTGTATGAAACGCTTATGAGAAACCTGGAGCTGCATAAAGTCGTCTTCCGGAATGCATCAGATCGTCAAGAGACTTCTGACACCAATCACAAGTGCTCCTGCATATTTTGAACATGAGTCCCGTGTAGGCAGGAGTGGAGCAGTACGATTTACGAAACCCGCATTCCATCGAAATATCCTCACATCTGAAAAAGAAGACTGTGCTTCCACGATTCTCTCCATTTGCACGTCACCATGATCAAAACAGAACAAAAAACAGAAGTTCCCACCTGGAATTCGAGCGCACTTCTGCCTGGACAACAGCCGATTGGAGGAGGGAAAACACGAGGAGGGGGATGGCGAACGAACTCATTTTGCTGTTTTCCACTGATTCCTTCTTCTTTCTTTCTGTTCTCTTTTATAGCAACCCCGGGATGTAGGTTACATGTGTGTTCAGCTTAAGGTAACAATGCCATGACAAGGGAAGACATGGAAAAACAAAAACAGATGGGGGAAGGGCATGACTAACTCGTAGACATCTACTGTCTGTTCTGATCTTCTTCTTTCTAGTTCCGTGTTTATCGTGGAATCAAGAAATCACCAAAAAGCACAACTGTAACAGAGAAATCTCACAAAGAAGTTCGATCGAACAAACAAAGCATTTCACAACGTTATGAATTCTGGGGACAGGTGCGAAGGAGAGTGGACAACCTCCGAAACTTTAAAATAATTATAGTTTTCCCGAAAGTCTCGTTGCTCAGTCACCGAACCACAACACCACTCGCTTTTCTCTTTCTTTCAAGATGCCAAAAGTATGAGATCAGTAAAAAGCTTCGATCCCCTAGTTCGGCATGATGTAACAGGCTACAATTGTGTTACTTGCTTCATTAGAGACTACATATAAGTAGAGTAAAAGTATAGTTTATGTTTTCTCAAAAACTCTGCTGTGTTTGTTTTACTTCCCGTTTCCCTTTTTCAGTTTTTCTGTCTCCAAACTTGAAAACTCCAAAACCCGCAATGCTCTAATTAGTTCTCCCTCCCTGTTTTCCCTGTTCCACCCACGATTCTCAGAACTCGCCTTCCGTTTGAAATCGTAACTATCAACAGTTTATATGTATCTCTTATCGCATCGAACCTCAAGACTTCCAGAAACCACGTTGAGAGCAGACCGCAGACCAATCAATCTCAAGTCTAGGAGAGCAATAATTTGTGTTACGCGGGCTCAACTTTTCTCGTTTTTCCCGTTTCCCGCCAATTTTCCCAGCAATCAGCTGCGTAGTCGAGGCTATTTTTGACGTGATTTTGAGAACAAAGAATCGAACATTGTGATCAGAACAGAGAGAGCATCTTTACAAAGAAGTTGTCAGTTGATGAATTAGGTGTTATTGGTTGTTCATGTGGATCAGAGCATAGCTTTTGTAACTTTTTCTTTTGTTCGAAACTCCTGCTCTTCTTGTTTTTGACACATGATTCTGAGTATCAGTACTGTTATGTACATCCTCATCTTCCTCTTTCCCTAACTACCAACAGTCCACAACATGCCCCTACTCTGTTTATCCTTCCCTCCTCAACACCTTCGGGACTGTGACGTCTCCTCCGATGCTTGCCAAGTTCTCTCTATCGATCCGTCCGTCGTCTTCTGTCGACAACCCCTCATTAGGCATTGCCAACTGGCTCACCTATTCAAGAATCTCTCTCCCTCTTCTTCTTCTGTTTTCCGTTTCACCAACCAAAAAGTGTGCGCTTCGAAGGATCCTTTCTATTTAGTCAGGAGAGTTGTGCGTAAGTTATGAAGAGATCACCAAACATCTGTCACTCCATTCACAATAGGTGTTTGATTAGTGGATATCTTTTGGACCTGGAGGTGGTTGGAAAACTACAATGTTCACCAACAATCACCTGTTTTTGAATCTTTGGTTCACGTGGTTCTATTCGATGATCCTAATTTCATAATCGTGCGAGAGCACCCCAGTCAAAAACCAAGGGATTGTACTATAAACAGTAGTCCATATCCTACATGTTTGTGTGTCCTGTAGTCCGACTTGACTCGTGGGATACGGAAATAGTCTAGAACTTGTTTTGATTAATGGATTCTGAGAATCGGAGTTTTGATGGTCTGTCTGGAACCTGGAACTCTGCCAAAGAATCTGAAAGAAACCCCCTATTCTCATTTTCAAATGATTCGAATGTTTCTGAGAGACGAATCATTGTCTGGAATCACCAACTACATTTTGTTCTCGATTCCCCGAAACTCCCACTTACATCTCGTGCGTCGGTCTTCCCGAGTACATCCCCTTTTTCTCTTCTACTCTGTAATTATGTTCCTCATGATCTTTCCATCCAAAACTTTCGAACCCAACAGCTTCTCCTCTCCTCGTTTTCTCCTTTCGTTATTCAACAGATTGTGGCATACAAACACTTCGTCATGCGTCCCTAGGCTTCTATGATTTCTTTCTCGTCTCTGCTCCATCCGTTTTTCCCCTGTTACCTTACCAATTCACCTGGCCCTTTTCCCTCTTTTTCACTCTGAGTTTCGGCATGTTATCACCTAATGACGTCGATTTTCAATTCAGTTTTCCCATGTTTCAAACAAGATTTCAGTCGAGGAGGCGTTCAGATCTTTGACTTCTCAGATTCATGCACGAGTCCGTGTCTGATCATCCAAATTTCTGTTCCGTGTTCCTCTTTTCTATCAGTTCCACGTCAGAAACAGAAAGGTTCCCTTCAAAATCAGAATATTTCGACGATGACGTATCGTGAAAACATAGGCAGCTTTGCGGGAAATTGAATTCTCAGAATAGGTGACACCTCCGAAAGTGAGACCAGTCGAGTTCTGAGTTCCGCAATGTTTTCCGAGACATTTCTCCTATTTCCATCAGTTCCCACATACTTTTTTCGTGTGTCCCGCCTATACAAAACACACAATGACTTCATCAGTCAGACCTATTCCATCTACAGACTTCCTGCTAATGTGATGTCTGATTGAAGCAGAGCTCTCAGATGCTCAGAAAGCTCTGCAAACTCGCTGCCCTTTCCGCTACAGAGTGATAGCACTCGGTTAATAGCAGGTGTGGCGGCGGTTGCCAACGAGCTAGCCAACGAGAAGTGTGCCAAGAGAATTGGCCAATTCAATTACTCGCTTCTCGCCTATCTCTGTTGCCATTGATTTCCTGTTATCACTCTCTATAACCTTTTCTAGTTGCTTTTGGTTTTGTGCCTGAGTTTGAAGCTTTGAATTCAATTCTTCCGATGTATTCTCCTTTCCAGTTCAAAACGTTCAGTACTCTCATTCTCCAGTCTTTCCTAATAACAAGTTACCTCATAGTTCTGATTAGTTTCGTCTTGTCTCGCCGGTTCGGTTTGTTCGTTCTGATTCTGAACAGACAGAGTGGTCAGACAATGAATGTGGCAAAGGAGACGTATGATTAGATGACTCGTACTCAGCCACGTCATCTGATCTATGAGATGGAAGAGAATTCGGAAAAAAGAAAATGAAAATTCATATTGACATAGTGGATATTGGTTGGCCGACGGCACATGCCGTAATCATTTTTCTAGGATACCCTTTGGCAATTTGAACT
The DNA here is from genome assembly GCA_900883565.2 of Caenorhabditis panamensis. Taxonomy (NCBI): domain Eukaryota; kingdom Metazoa; phylum Nematoda; class Chromadorea; order Rhabditida; family Rhabditidae; genus Caenorhabditis; species Caenorhabditis panamensis. The sequence continues at coordinate 166,080 of LR538439.1, read as the reverse complement.
TATGGAAATATGACTCATAGTCTGGTGGTGAACTTCCGGATCTTCGAATCAGTCTTTCCTCTTTTCTTTTTGACATTCGAGTTTTCTTCCTTATAATCATAATCTTCTAAATTTCAGAATGGGCGCCTTATGCTCAACGGAAACCTATATGCTTGACAAGGAGACTTTCAAGAAACAGGTGAACTACCAGGTTGAAACAAATTAACCATGATGTCTTGCAGGTGGAGATGAATAAGAGTATTGAGCATGATCTGGAGAGGGACCGAAAGACAAAAGTTCTCAAGTTGCTTATTTTAGGACCCGGAGAATCCGGGAAAAGTACGACGATCAAGCAGATCAAGTAAGAGCTTTTGCAGATTGTACCATTCATGAATGCTCCTGTTTCAGAATAATCCACGACACAGGTTACACATTAGAAGAGAAAATGGTTAGAAAATACGGAATCTTTATGAATATTTTGGAAGGCGTCGATGAGATTCACTCGGCTGTCGGCAGGGAGAACATGAGCTATCGGAACCCGTTGTCTTTTGTAAGAAAGTTGAAGTTTACAAATGATGAGTAAAGGTTTTCAGGATCATATTCAAGAAGTTCGACAGTTTACGGAGAACTTCAAGAAAGCTGATGAAGCTGATAAAAGTTTAGGACCAGAGGTTATCAATGCAATTCAGAAATATGTGAAAGACGAGACAGTTGCTCAGATGTTGAAGGAAAAGACTGTTTATAATATTGATGATTCAACGATTTAGTAAGTTATCCAAGCCCGTTGACATTTGAAAACAACATGTTCATATTTCAGCTTTCTGCAAAACTTTGCTCGGATAGTTTCAAAGGACTATCTCCCAACTGAAGAGGATATTCTGAAGAGCAGAGTGCCGACTTCAGGAGTCATCCAGTACAAAATTGTTTTGAAGAACTTCAATTTTCGGTTTGTTTACAGTAAAAGAAACTGTGTCAAATACCTGATTCTCCAGAATCTTCGATGTCGGAGGCCAACGTGCTCAACGACGAAAGTGGTTGCATGTGTTCGATGATGTGCATGCAGTTCTTTTCATCACATCATTATCAGAATATGATCAGGTGCTCAGGGAGGATGCTACTGTGGTAAAACAAAACATAGAAGGTTCGAAAAACATAGTAACGTTTAGAATCGAATGAAGGAATCGTTGAACTTGTTTGATAAAATCTGCAACGGAAGGTACTTCTACAACACTGCACTGATTCTGTTTCTGAACAAGATTGATCTGTTTGAGATTAAGATTAAGCATACCAATATAACAGTTGCATTGACCAGTTACAAAGGCGAGTACGAAGAAGCTACAGTTCCGATCCCCATCTCCAGAGGATGATGCAATGTTCTCTTTTCCAATGACTATTAGTGATGCAATATCATCATCATTCCCCAGCATTTCGAAATCTTTTTCCCTGACGCAATTCCTCTTTTGCAGGTCCCCAAGAACGAGAGAGTGCTTTGGACTACATCCGCAAACGATTCGTGTCTCTAAACAAAAACAAGAAGCGCTCCATTTACGAGCACGTGACATGTGCCACTGATACTGAACAGATTCAGGTTTGTACCAATTGGGCTCTTTTTCAGCTAAAGTTCTCTGTTTTCAGGTTGTGATAGATTCCGTGATCGACGTTGTCATTCAGCACACTATGCAAAAAGTCGGAATTCAGTAACCAAAACGTCTTCTTTTCAACTTGTACATTCTCCCTCCTCCATTTTTTCATTTACCATTCCTCTCCTATTCCCTTCTTCCCATCCATTCTGCTTTGTCCACTCGGGTCCAAATGTTCACTTATTCTCCTGAAGCTATATTTCCCAGGATCTCTCTCTGAATATATTGTGAATAATCCTTGATCTGGTCTATGAAGTATTCACGTTTGTCAACAAAAAACCAATTGTGGGTTTGTTGTAGAGGGATCAAACAACATCCCCGAGCTGTTTTCTATACAACAAATCTTTGGTGGGAACTTATCGGAGCTAGGCCAATCTTTCCGGAACCGAGGGGTCATTCAACTAAACTTCAAGATGTCACGTGTTGTGTGAGAACATAAAAACTCTGCTGATCGTCCGATTTGTTTCGTTTCCTTTTGGTTTTTTGAAAAGTTGACATGTCACTTTTTTATCAATGCGTGCAAGAAGAAGGGGAAAGGTCGGTTTGGTGATAGGAAACGCACGTTTTCTAGGTGATAATGGAACAGACAACATTCGAGTGCGAGTGGAGACGAGGGAATCCTTACAGTCTCGTTGTGTGGATTGAGAAAACAATGGGAAGATGGAAAAGAGGCCGTATCAGAAAATCAATATCTATTGGTCCGACGGTCTCCTTGAAACCCTGGCCAATGCAAAATATTAGAAAATCTATAATCAACGGAACAAGGACCTTTGTGTCCCAATGACTGGCATTCTTTCCACGAAGAAACCACAATGAGGTAACGGACAAAGAAGGTAAGAAAATGATGAAACAATGAACAATAGAAAGATATCATAATGATATCAAAAACTGTTTAGTTTAGAAGGTTTCCGTGTTGATGTTAGAACCCTAAACCATCAACTGGATACAGACAAAACTACGAAAACGTGGTTCATTGTCTCTCTTTGTCACGGTCTTCCCAGTTCCGTCTACTCTGTCATCTTACAGGTATTTCCCCGCAAAGACCATCACAATGATCCGTTTCTTATCTTTCTTATCATCCAATCGATTCCGGCAAATCGTTCGGTTTGCCTCGTCATCAACTTATCAATTTGCTGATATTCCTCTTATCATGTCGAGTTTTCCATTTCAACGAAACGTTTCAAATGCTTCAAATTTTCATTTCACTTGACAACATTGATAAAGAAGAACCGTAATGACAGAAATGTGGTTATTGGTGCAGAAGATGGTGCTCACAGAGCACAAGAGGGTTTGGAGGATTCAGCAGATTACGAGGGAACGGCGAACTGCTCCATGCGGACTCCACGGTCCTTGGTTCCGGCGGAAAGCTTTCTCTTGTACATGTTGTCTGCAAAACAGATCATTGAAGATGTGGAGAGAGATGTTTGTCGCAGGGTCAAGTATTATCAGTGAAGTGTGGTCTGCTGGTCTCACTTATCACTAAATCACGCCATTGCAGATCGAAAGATGGGGGAAGACGAGTTTCGGGAAACCCCTTCTACACAGACTGTTTGTCTAGTTTGCCTACACGCATCGATTGAGAGGGAGATTGACCTAGATTTGGAGGGGAACCGAAAGACTAACCTTTTCCCTTGTTGTGCTCCTCGGTCTGAGCAAAGACGGTGTCGAAGAGGTAAAGGAAGAAGATGACGACGCTGAACACACGCTCGAGCATTTTGTGAATGTGTTGGGATTTGGGTTTGAAAGTCTGAAATGAAGGCGAATTGAGTAATGGAGAGTGGGAGAGCCGGAAATAGAAAGACGGTAAAAACACGAGGTCAGCACTGAATCAGCTGATAGGAGTTGAAAAAGTGGAATGAGGTTGTTCTGTTTCCAACGGTCTCCTTTATTAAATACATGGAGGGACGGTGAGGGGCGGGCGCATGTTTGCAAAGATCAGAGAGGCGCGAGGGGCGGAGAAAGAGACAAGTGGAGACGGGTGCAGGAGGGCATGTGGTGGGCACGTGGACTCAGTTACCCAGGGATGGAGAGTCCGGTGACTGATGGATAATGGAGGAGAAGATTCTGGAGACAAAGAAGTAGACGGAGAAACAACAACAAGTAATGTGACAATCTAGGGACAGTGCTCTGAAGTTTCCTTGACACCATGACATGCGGGAAAGTTTCATAACGTTGAACGCATGACAAGAAGTGAGGAATAGGTTTCAAGGACGAGCTGTTTTCGAACCATTATTCTTCCTTATCTTGTTGTAGGCCAAGAAGAGCAACCGGAAGCCTCTTGAACTCAAAAAAACCAAACCCTGTTGCACGTGAACCCATTCTCCAAGTCCATCCATCTACTTTTTCCTCTCTTCCCGGACCCCAGGATTAATGGGTTTTGTGTAACATCGCTGAGCCAGAAATACTCGGAAAAAGAGAAGAGTTTCGCGGGTCAAGACGTGATTTCTGCAAAAAACCCTTTCCTTCTCTCTTTTTTTGAAAACCACCGACCAGAGAACCGTCGGGTATTTATTTGTAGGGTGACCCTTTTGTCGTCCTTGAATCGAGGAGACTGTTGATGTTGGTTGGGCAGATGGAGAGAGAGGAAGGACTGCTTGGAAAGAAGAGAAGAAGGGGAACTGTTCAGAACCAACCAACTAGAAAGTGTTGCCGTGTATTGTTCATGTCAGATTCTGCTGTAATTCTCTCTGGTTTCGTGAATGTGTATCAGACAATTGGGAGACTGTTTTCACGTGAACAAGGTGTCTCTCTGTGAGATGTTGACCGGGCAGGCATCCAACATCTTGAACGTACAATAATACACTCCTAATGATAACGAACCGACTCATTATTGAGACCAGGAGAGACGATTGAACCGGGAGAATCAACATAACTTTTTGGATGTGTTTGTCAAGAAACGACAAAAAGAGAGATCAAACCACTGGTTGGTTTTTTCTGTGAAAAACGTGCGAACGGTGGTTTGTGTCGAGAATAAAACCATCGTCAAGGTCTTTCGTCGTCAGGAATTCGGTAGGAATCGGTATTTCCGATAAACTAGAAGAACATCAGCGATTCTTGATTGTTTCGGTTCGTTTCGTGGACAGACTCTTATCAGATTGAGTTAATCTTCAACCAAATCCTGTTTTTTTTCTTTCTGCTGACTTTTCAAATAGAAATCAGTACGGACAAAACAGTCACATGTACATGGATGAGTGAGTAAACGATACGGGAAACATGTGATGTTGCCAGGCCACGTGGGGGCAAGTGCGTGGACCAGGAAGGGTGTGGAAGGATCAAAACATGTTTCAATAGACCGAAAATGTTTCTTTTCGTTGTGGAGATGGTCTTGAGTCATAGGGGAGAGTTGGAAATAGTCACCAGATGGTCGAGAGAGCACATGATTCTTTGCCCTGTAAATGTTGACATCTAGACATCTCTTCCAGATCTTTCTGATTGAAAACAGGAAAGAGGATAGTTGAGAGCCTGTTTTTGAAAAACATACAACTTGTACAGAGAAAGCTGACGTCAGGTAAAGTTAAAAATAGAGATCCAGGGAACCTAACTTTGCCGGAGACTTCAGAAGTAGCATTCTTCTTACTTATCCAATGACTTCAGATGAGAACAAGCGAATTTCAATTAGTTAACAGATAAGTTTTCTGAACGCTGTGAACGCTGTGAACCCAGTGCAACCAAACCAACTGTCTTAACTTCATGACGACTAAACTGATGCGTACTCTGTGCGCCTTCCTCACCATCTGATCGTTCTCTGTCTTCTCGTTCTTTGGAGTGCGCAACGCCACGAGCAGAAGCCTCTTCGCATGTGAATCGCATGCGTTGTTTATCTTCTCTCCCGTCCACCCCAACTCGTTTCTGTCGCTTCTTCTGCAGTGTGTTTGTTCTTGAACACTTGTGCAATGTAATGTGTGGGCTCGGTGAGCATTACAACTTTGTGGGGGCTACTGGTCCATCGGTGTTGGTCCATTTAGCTTTCGTGACTTTCGAAAAGAGACAGACGGGAACGTCAGCCACTTGAACTTCTCATCTCAATTCTCGAGGTAGCCGCTCAATTATGCTTGCAACGCCTCCGTGTATAGTTTCGTCGCATTAAAATTGTTCTTTAAAATACGAAAAGACCAACGGTTGACGGATGGCACTGTCCAAACATTCGGATGGTTGACCGAAGGTTGATATTGTTATGGAAGACGGAAAACAAGTATGATATGGGTGCGGAGAACAGTCAGACATTGAGAGCAACATAACATGTTCGGGTTTGAATTGGACGAATGAAACAAGGATCAGTTATGAAATTACAATAAGAACATCAGTTCCAAACAACTCTCACCTCATTCCAGGACCTTCCGTTCCCATTCCTTCGTCTGTTCTCGACACCCATTATGCGGATATTCATCGCTTTCGCCATCGTTTTCGTCTGCCGATTGCCCTTTTCGAAGCTAACAACCCCATTAACAGGGTGAAATACCTTGTTTTGCAGCTTGTATATCTGGTTCCACCTTATTTTTTCAATGGCTTCGTCTGCTTATCTCACTTTCTCTTCTCAGTTCCTCCTTTCCGGCCTTTATAAGCATTCTTGACCTCCCTGAACTCCTCGTTTGTTTCTATTCATTCTAATGTGTCATGCGATGGCTGCCACTGCTCCTAGTACTCTTTGTTGAGAAAGCTGAAATGTGTGTGGCGACGAGGTCTGGTGCTGGAGCTGTTCTGTTGACTACGACGAGTTCCACGACGACGTCCACTGAACCAACGACAACTTCAACAGAATCTACTACCACAACCACGACGGAGCCCACCACAACGACCACGACCACAGAGTCTACTACTACCACGACCACTGAACCAACGACCACCACCACCACAACGGAGTCTACCACGACAACCACCACAGAGCCGACGACGACGACCACGACCACAGAGCCTACCACGACTACGACCACCACTGAACCTACCACTACCACTACAACAACGGAGCCCACAACGACTACTACGACAACGGAGCCAACGACGACCACTACGACTACAGAGCCGACGACCACGACAACGACCACGGAGCCTACCACGACCACAACTACCACTGAACCTACAACTACCACTACAACAACAGAGCCCACGACGACTACCACGACTACAGAGCCGACCACAACCACCACAACAACAGAGCCCACGACTACTACGACGACCACAGAACCTACCACCACTACTACTACTACCACGGAGCCCACCACAACCACGACGACCACCACAACAACCACGACCACGACCACAGAGCCCACTACCACTATAGTTTGTAAGTTCTCCTTCTCCACTCCTTCAAATCTTCTTCTTTTCAGCACCATGCAATCCAAACTCCATAACCTACGGAACGGGAGACGACATGGATCCACAACTCGAAATCGATGTGACCTACTCAAAGTACGTTCTTCATTGTTTTTCATTCATTTTCCTTCAAAACAACATCAAATTCCAGTTACGTGGTCTCATCGGATGGTACGTTTGCAAGCCTCACAATCAGCTGCACCGCGCTAAATGGCTACAACGTGTACATGTCGTTCAACGGCGGAGCAGGAGGACCCAGTGAGAATCAGAGCTTCCCGCAGACCATTGCACTCACTGTCACATGCAGTGCAAGTTCTGGAGTATGGTACTATGCAGCTGTGTACAATGGAGTCACGTACACTTTGGCAATCTCGAGTGTGGACTGCCAGCAGGCACTCAACGAGTGATGGGTTAAACTATATGAAACTCAATGTTATTGTTGTTAATAATGCGTTTATTAATGATTTAATAATGTAGTAATAAAGTTGTTTTTTGATAATGCTATGAGCTGAAGATTCACAAAACTCAAAAGGAAGCGCAACCCAATCGAAATGTAGCTAAATCCACTCAGCTTCATGACTGTTCAAAAGTTTAGGCTTCTTTAAAGAATGAGAACATTCGGGACATGAATTAGCTGCACTCTCCTTCGATGCCTCTTGACCGAACTACAAACTTTCGTACCGAAAGCCCTTCCGTCTCGACAATCCTCGCGTCCTCTTCCAAACGGAAACCAATTCATTTAACGTTATCATCTTTCGATCTACCCATTCTCCCTGTTTTTCCGTGAACACCTCATCATTCTTCATTGCTACATATTGTCTTCCAACGACTGATCACACCTTCTACATCCGTTCTTCAAGTTCCCGATCTTCCGATCCCGTCGACAACCCGCTATTCTTGAACAGGCGTGGTGAAGAGTCATTATCGGACGCAGCGCCATTCTCTTCAGTGTGAATGCAATGGAATGCGTTCCCTTCTCTTCCCTCCTCACCATAATTCTCGTGTTTTTTCCCGTCGCTTCGTTAGCATGTGTTGCCACGTCGTCAGACTCCAGTGCAGTTGTAGTAACCACGACAGAAGCCATCACAACTACTTCTGAGATTACCACTACCACGCCTACTACAACAACACCTAGTACGTTTTGAAACAAATAACTCGGAAATCAATGTTCTTTTCAGTGCCATGTTCTCCTAATTCTATCACGTATGGCTCTGAGGATGCTGCGGCTGGTACAATTGATGTGACTTTCTCAAAGTGAGATTTTTTCTTTTAAAGTTGTTATCTTTTGAACCAACGAAAACCTTTCCAGCTATTCTGCCGATGATATCACAGAGACTGCTACAATGACAGTTTCATGCACTACTGCCGACCCCAATGGAGCCGCTTTTATGGGATTGAACGGTGACACGGTATTCCCGGCAGAAAACACTGGAGGTGCGACTGTATCAATCACACTTACCTGCTCGTTCGACACGATGCAATGGGTTTACGCAGGAGCCGTCGGAGTTACGGATGTGTCGTGTTTGGGATGAAACAATGTTCGAGGTGTACATAATTATGGAAGTTGTTATAATAATGCATTCTTGATACAATTCGTTCTGATAATAAACTCTTATTAAAACAGAAACCATGTACTTTTCCAATGTTTTGAAACAACAAAAGTTATGCCAACGAAACCCCGCCCACTCACTTTTCTTTTTATTGCCCTCTCGATCTCCAAAATACTGAGATACATCGGTACTTTCCATCTTCCATAAGCGCGGTCAAGAGTCATTAACGCACGCCCTTTCATATTCTCTTCAGTTCATTCGCGACATGCGATGGGTCTCATCGCTACTTCTCTTGCTAATTTATCTTCCTGAATTCTGTTCTTCCTGTTTCGCCACGTCAGCTGTTTCTGCTCCGATCTTTGTTTTGACTACAACGACAGAGGAGCCGACGACGACAACCAGTGCCAGTACTACAACTACAGAAGAAGTTACGACAACCACTGAGGCGACGACTACCACGACGACAACGGAGCCAACTACCACCACCACAACCACGGAGCCCACTACGACTACCACGACCACTGAACCCACCACCACTACCACAACAACAGAGCCCACGACTACTACGACGACCACAGAGCCTACTACAACGACTACCACCACTGCACCAACGACCACTACCACAACAACAGAGCCCACAACGACTACTACGACCACGGTGCCTACCACAACGACCACAACCACAACAACTACCACGACCACAACGACGACGACCACCACCACAACTACGACTCCAACAACTACAACAACCCCAAGTAAGCTCAATCTACTATATACTTCTCATGTTTCCCACTTCCTTTCAGTACCATGTTCTCCTGGATTGATAGCATTCGGAATGTCCGATGGAATGGATGCGATTGATGTCGTGAATGCAGGGTAAGTTCCTCTCCTTCGTATATTTTCGAAACCAACAAAGTTTCTTTTCAGGTACTCCTCTGACGACGTTGCCATGACTGCCACCATGATCGTCACTTGCAGCACCACCGATCCCAATGGATTCGCTACAATGACATTCAACGCGGCCGGTGCGGATCCGTTGACACCGATAGAAAGTGAAGGGTTTGATCCTGTTGTGACTGTCACTTTGAGTTGCTCTTATGACACCATGCAATGGACATACACTGCAACAGTTGGTGGATTCACAATCACGAGGGATGTGGATACCATTGATTGTCTGCAGACTATTTGAAAAATGGATTTGGTTTTAGTTAGATAACATATATCCCAGTGATTCACATAACCTCGCTCTTATTACGGTGCTCCATACTATTTGAAAAATGTTTGAATGCGATTTCACTGAATCAGAAACCGCTCTCTTGATTCACTCCAAAACCACTATCATTGTTATCTTCTCCTTTATTTTGTTCCGTCTGGTGTAGAATCTAATAAAACTTTCCATTGAAAGCCATTCAGACTCATTCATCCTTCGAAAGAGGCGGGTGAACTGAGGGTCGATATAAACAACTGATGGCTTCAGCTATCCGTTGGTATAAGCCAGAACACCTCAACTTATTGTTGACTATGAAGAAAGCTCTTCTTTTCACGATCCTTGTCACTCTCCCCTTGTCATTGGACTCGTGTTATGCTTCCTCAAGAGCACCGAGACCAGTTTTTGCCACCACCACCACCCTTGTTCCACCAATTACCGAGCCAACCACCACCACGACGACATCTGATACAACGACTACCACATCCGATCCAACCACGACGTCAACTACGACGGAATCAACTTCCACTACTACCACAGAACTGCCTACCACCACCACAACTACGGAGGTTACTACTACTTTGAGTGAGATCCTGACACGTTTAGCTCTCCCACAAAAACATACCAATTTCAGTGCCCTGCAGTCCAGAGCAGATCGGATTCGGTCAAGCAGACGGAAGCGGTTCTATTGAGGTTACCTATTCTGGGTGAGTTCGTTATTCAGGCTGATCATTTTGATTGTTTTCAGATATGTTCTGAACGGATTGGCGATGACGGCAACAATGACTGTTTCGTGTACCGCTGGCCCGAACATGTGGGCTGCCATGGAACTGAACAACTCGATTCAACCACCGGAGAGCAGCATCCCGTCTGATACAGTGACCATTACTCTCTCCTGTTCACTGGATACAAACGTCTGGAACTACATGACAACATTCGCCGGACAAGTCTATGTTATACCCGTTGAATCTGTATCTTGTTTGCAACTTTAGTTTGAATCAAGAGGTGTTGATAATGCGTGTTGAACATGTAATAATTGATTATAAAGTATGTTCTATTTCAATTGAATACAACTTCAAAACAGTCAGATGAAAGTTTGGGTGTTTCAACATGATCAGAACCCTTTGAATAGCCTCTTTCGTTGCTAACATGAACAAAGTTGTAGTGTATGTATGAGACTGACCAGAACGCATGTTTTAGGAGACACATCATACTTGGGAAAACGTTAGAACTGTCTGACAGATCTTTGCACAGTTGTTGTCAAGACTTCCCACAATCCTTCTTGCTTGCTAATGATCTCCATAAGCTTCGATGCCGATAACAGCATCTTTCGTAGTCTCCCGACTCAACTACAAACGATCGCCGTTCCATTTCGAATTCCCTCATTCTTGGTCACATTCGAACGAGAAAACCGAGTGATCTGTTCATTAATATAATTAAAAGAACGCCCCATAAAACTTTTGATCCTCCGAAAAGCATCTGCCGCAATCAATCTCGACAGTTCTCTTCGTGATGTATCGCTTAAGACACGTTACCTGAGATTCGTCAACTTTTCGGAGGCGGCCGGGAACCGATCCCCCAAAGTATCTCCAAAAGTGTTTATATTTTTATCCTAGACCCTTCTAGAGCTGAATATTATGTTAACACAAAAAACTAGTCAAAATAATGTTTTCTTGTACTCCGACCATGTCAGTTAGGTGAAAAATTCAAAAAATCATAACTTTTTTCAAACTCAAAATTGAATTAATTCCTTTTGGCAAATGTTAGAAGACGTTCATATGTGCCTATAAAAAATTATTACGTACACTTTGCATCACTGGAACATGCTCAACTAAAAAAGCCAACATGCATTTTTGCTTCCAGTTTTGTTATTTGCAGAGGTCCAACTTTTTTATTGCTCTTATTAGAAAGAGCGTTATTTTTTATACCTACTGGCAAGTTTTCGTGTTAATTCATCGGCCGCTTCAGGTTCGCAAAAATCGCCAAAAACATGCTACCAACCACTTTTTGACACATTTCATGCCAGAAAATGCATTTTATAATTTTTTGAAAAGGTTTTCAAACCTGAAACTGGTATTTTAATGTTTGGACTATGTTTTTACATAGTTATTTCAAAGTTTGAGCAAACGAGAAGACATTTATCTCCCTTCCAAAAAAAGAACACATTTCCTACTTTCAGAGGGTCTTTGCACCCTGTTGCGGCTCACTAGGCAAAATGTGACCAACTGCGATTTTGTACCCTCATTACTACCCTACATACTGCAAAAAAGATCTAGGACGAATCTTGAATACTTTTTGAGAAATCGAATTTTTCGTCATTTTCGTCACTTTTTTTCACTTGTTCACATGAGACCACGTATACGTTCGAAAAAATCTCGAAAATCGAAAAAAATAAATGAGCTCGGATTGTTAATTTTTTGTTTATTTGTTGATAAAACATCATTGTGAGTGCAACAAAACACGATTTTCAGGTGATAAGTTTTCGAGATTTTTTCGAACGTATCCCTATACGTGGTCTCATGTGAACAAGTGAAAAAAAGTGACGAAAATGACGAAAAATTCGATTTCTCAAAAAGTATTCAAGATTCGTCCTAGATCTTTTTTGCAGTATGTAGGGTAGTAATGAGGGTACAAAATCGCAGTTGGTCACATTTTGCCTAGTGAGCCGCAACAGGGTGCAAAGACCCTCTGAAAGTAGGAAATGTGTTCTTTTTTTGGAAGGGAGATAAATGTCTTCTCGTTTGCTCAAACTTTGAAATAACTATGTAAAAACATAGTCCAAACATTAAAATACCAGTTTCAGGTTTGAAAACCTTTTCAAAAAATTATAAAATGCATTTTCTGGCATGAAATGTGTCAAAAAGTGGTTGGTAGCATGTTTTTGGCGATTTTTGCGAACCTGAAGCGGCCGATGAATTAACACGAAAACTTGCCAGTAGGTATAAAAAATAACGCTCTTTCTAATAAGAGCAATAAAAAAGTTGGACCTCTGCAAATAACAAAACTGGAAGCAAAAATGCATGTTGGCTTTTTTAGTTGAGCATGTTCCAGTGATGCAAAGTGTACGTAATAATTTTTTATAGGCACATATGAACGTCTTCTAACATTTGCCAAAAGGAATTAATTCAATTTTGAGTTTGAAAAAAGTTATGATTTTTTGAATTTTTCACCTAACTGACATGGTCGGAGTACAAGAAAACATTATTTTGACTAGTTTTTTGTGTTAACATAATATTCAGCTCTAGAAGGGTCTAGGATAAAAATATAAACACTTTTGGAGATACTTTGGGGGATCGGTTCCCGGCCATGTTGAAAAATCTCAAGGAACGTGTTTTAAACCAAATGGGCGTGTTCGAGACTGACTGATATAAGTGATTGACAATTCGATGTTCGTTTTGGAACTACGATGTCTTCTTCGTGTTTGTTCGTTCTCTTGGCAACTCTCCCAGTTATCACATTTCAATGTTTGCGAACTGCAGCTGTATCTTCGCCAGTAGTGGAACCAGTCACCGACCCCACCACAAGTGAGTTCAGAAAACGTGGTCAGAAAGAACTATGTTGTTTCCAGCAAACTGTCCTCCAACATCTATCATTTACGGACAAGCAGATGGAGGGACCTCGATTGCGGTTACTTATTCAGAGTATGTTAGCTTGAAAACAACACTCCTTCTCCGCAAAAGATACCATACAACTTCCCCTTTTCAGTTACGTTGCCGACAATACCGCGCAGACTGCAACTATGACTGTATCCTGTTCCGCTGCTTCTCCCACTGGATTCGCGTCAATGAGTATCATAGCAACGGGAAATGAGGAGTTCACTCCATTAGAGAATGAACAACTTGAACAAACTGTATCAATCACACTGACTTGCTCATATGCTACGCAAGATTGGGTTTATTCGGCGACAGTCGCAGGAGTCACTACAACGAAGACGGTTTTGGAAGTTGATTGTGAGGGATCTTAGTAATTTAATCAATGCTGTTTGAATCATCATTCTTATTAAATAAAATTCATGTGGGGTCTGTTTGTTTCTGCTCTGTGTGTCCATGCGTCCGCGGGTCATGTTTTTGAAAACCTGGATAACTCGACAACCAACAACAAAACAACATGCTAAAGTTAGATATTCATAATCAGGAGAAGCTCAGCTGTCCAGTGATATAAGTATCGACTATCATTACAAAATTTTTGTGACTGTGGTCAATAGCCCAGGTATCGATCTCGATCGTCAATACATTACCCTGCGTACACCTCTCCTCTCTCATCTCTGCACCCTCCTCGATCTGCACGCACTCTCCTCAATAATGAGTGATATTGACATTAGCGCGCGTTGTTCCCCTGCGTTTATAGATTTTCTTCCCGCAACGTCCTTCTTTCCAGTCAGTACCACCCCTACCCCACCCAAACCTTTGCTTTCATGTATCCTGTTGGCAAGGTTAGGGTCCCACCCCACCCCACCCCAACCTTTGCTTTCATGTATCCTGTTGACAAGGTTAGGGTGCTTCGCCTCTTCGTGGCGAAAGGGATCAACCATTTCTCTTCGGAGAATCGGGCCAAGAAGCACAACTCATTTTTTTCCCGTTTCTGTTACTCCGCAAGGTAAGTGGCTTGAACAGAAGGGCATGCTCTTAACAGATGAAGTACGGTAATTGGGAAGCAACGAGCCACGAAGCACGAAGTCCGACATATCGACACGATCTACGTACATCTCCTACAAAAAAGGTTTTCGTATCCTCCCGATTCAACTACAGACACTCGCCGTCCTTGGTCACATCAAAACGAGAAGCCATATACCGTTATCATTGTGATCTGTTCATCCCTGTTTCGATCTCCACGAACACCTCATAAAACTTTTGAACCTCCGGGAGAACATCTGCCGCCATCCAGACTGTTCTCTTCTTGATGTCTCTTGGAAACCGAATGGGCGTGATCAAGAGTGACTGATATAAGTGACTGGCTTATGGATCCTTCATTTACAACAAAGATGTTCAAAGTGCACACTTTTCTAGCTGTGATTCTCGCATTCTTCCCAGTTTTCTCTGATCAATGTCTGAGAACTGCAGCAGTATCTTCTCCAGTTGTTGAACCATCAACAGATCCCACTCCAAGTAAGCTCACCTGATTCATGAAAGCAAGACAACTTCTTTCCCAGCACCCTGCAGTCCAACTTCAATAACCTACGGAACAGCTGATGGACCGAACGCTGTTGCAGTGACCTATTCAAAGTAAGAAAATAAACATATTCAGTCACAGAAGCAACTAATTTCCAGCGTTGTGAACGACGACACTGCAATGACGTCATCGATGACAGTCTCCTGCACAGCCCCCATTGGCTTTGCAGTTATGGACTTCAATTTAAACGAAGGAGGAACAAATGCGTTCACACCTGTAGAAAGCACCGGGTTCACCCAGACTGTCGCAGTGACACTAACTTGCTCGTACACCACACAGAGTTGGGTCTACACGTTCACTCTCGGCGGAGTTTCGAGTCCGAGACCTGTCACACTTGCTACTTGTCTTCAGATTTCATAATATTCAGTCTAGTTCCGTTTTTTGTTTTTGTTATAATAAACACTTGCAAAGTTTCTACGCCCACTGGATGTGAACATTGCTTCCAAAGTTAGGTAGCTAGCCACAAATCACCTCTTCTCTAGTCTTTCGATCCAACTACAAAAGATTGCCGTTGTGAATCGTCTTCATTATTGGTCACATTCGAACACGAATCTATTCTTTAACCATTATATGAGTGATCTGTTCGTCGATATGTCCCGATCTTGATGAACGTCTCATCAAGCTTCAGACTGTCTGAAAGAACGCTTGCTGTCATTTACCTAGCGATCTGGAATTAAATTTGGCTGATGTAAGCTACTCATCTCCAGTCAGAGAGTTCAAATGTGAATTGATATTATAAAATGTTACTGTTCTCTTCATAACCTCACCAAAAGTCTCAGCTTCCCCGGGTCAAAAGTAAATCAAACATCCATCCAAGACCGGTCTTTTCGTCCTTGTTCTCTTTGGAAACATCTCGGTTTCGAGATCATCAGAGGTTACGCATAGTCGTCTCCACCTTTTCCACATCCTTTTCATTCTATTCTCGACATCCAAAATACCACGGGAAAATCGCTACTTTTCAATTTCAATAAGCGCGGTCAAGAGTCATTAAACGCACGCCTTTCCATATTCACCTTCTCTCCTCATTCCGCAAATGCGACATGCGATGGGTCTCACCGCTATTCCTGCTTCTCATTTTTGTACCTGAACTCTGCTTCTCCTGTGCGGCCACCTCAGGCACTTCTTCGCCTATAACAGGGTTGACTACAACGACCGAAGAGCCGACGACGACCACAACCACCACAGAAGCAACCACTACCACAACCACTGAACCTACCACAACCACCACGACCACAGAGCCAACGACCACTACCACAACCACGGAGCCCACCACGACCACGACCACCACTGAACCTACGACTACAACCACCACAACAACCACCACCACTACTACCACAACCACGACTACCACAACCACTACGACGACTCCCACTACCACTACAACTATTCGTAAGTTCTCAAAAACTTTTGTAATTACATGTTTCACCCTTCTGAACTTCAGCGCCATGCAGTCCGCTTGCAATCGTCTATGGAACCGACGATGGAGCTGACATGATTGATGTCACCTACTCCAAGTAAGTTCAAATTTCCATAATCTCTGAGGATCCTTGAGTTCAGCTATGTCGCCAACGACGCAACAGAGACTGCATCCATGACAGTTTCCTGCACGGCTGCTGCCAATTACAACTCATACATGCTGTTCAATGGCAGTCAGGGAGGTCCATTGGAAAACCAGAATGCCGCGCAGACGATTTCCATAACCTTAACTTGTGATTATACCACAATGACTTGGATCTACACTGCAGTAGTCAATGGGGTAACTTATACAAGAGCCATAACAGAGGTTCAATGCCAAGAGGCTCCAAATGCGGGATAGGGTATTCTTGATTTCTTCATCTTCATCTCTTCTTTGTTGTTATCATCGTTACGTGTGTCTCTTGTATTTTTGGTCTTCTTGTTTTGAAGGAAGTCTCCAACTTTCAAACTTCGCTGTAAATAATGAATGACAAGAATAAAATCACTCTGCTATTCATCAAACTACTATATAAACTGACAGGAAAATCTAAAGATCGGAGAAAATGGAAGCTACAACAATCATCGGAACCATTCTCGCCGTGGTCTGTTTTCCGTTTCTTCCGCTTGACATCCATAACAATTATTGTAGGTCTCGCTTCTCGGTCTCTTTTTCAATTGGACAGTCGTCATCGCCAATCGGAAAAGTTCATGCGTCAAACACTCGTTTGCTATTTTGACGGCGAACCAGGCACTCGGCGATGCGGTCCACTCGACGCTTTTCCTTTTTTATGTTTGCCCAATGATATTACTGTAGTTCCAGTCAATCGTATGAGAATAGACGACGCCTTTTATTTCAGAAATGAGGAGACAATGTTGAAGTATTCTCACTATGCGGGTTACTGGTTACTCGTCTGCTATGATCTTTCAACTCAATCTCACTTCTTGATTGCTGCCAACCGATTCTGTGCGGTGTATTTCCCAATGAGATACTCTTCCATTTTCAGGTCAGTGTAGACCTCGAAGAACATTAGTAAGTCTATAACCCTTTCAGTGAATCCAATACCCGCAAAATGACCTATATTGTGAACATGACGTCCCTCACCATAACATTCATTGACTTCTTCATCGGATGTCCGTTGTTTTGGTCTGAAGACCTGTGGCTCTTTATCTTCCCACAATCCACATTTTGTCAAGTCGTGGTGTTCTATGCTGACTTTTGCAAGTTTATTTCGATTGTTACTGTGATTGTTGTCATTGATGTGTTGACAGTGTTCCGGGTGCAGCAAATGAATAGGAAGGTTTGTGAACAACATTCCCAAAAAAAACAAAGGTTCCAAAGCAAAGCACAGATCCAAAGCACAACTACACTTGACGCTAAAGCCATCGCTAAACGATCCCGAGAGATGAGTTTCCTGAAACAAGCCTGCTTCCAAGGAGCCGTGTTCACCACTGAACTCATCACCTACTTCATTTTATCCCCAACTATTGCCAATCCCTGGATCCGATTCTTTTGCTCCTCTTTTGCCTGGGTTACTGTGCACGCTATTGATGGGTTAGAGTCTAATCTAATACGTAACCTTGTTTTGTTTCCAGCTTTGTTACAATCTCTTTCAACCAAGACTTCAAGAACTTCGCATTGCGCACTTTCTGTTGCAAGAACATTGAGGACAATACTGGAAGCACTGTGGCAACGAAGCAGTCCTCAAAGACCAGTGAAGCATAATAGTGAACAGAATTTATTGAATGACATCAAAAATAAACATTTCCCAACAATGAAACAAGGCAAGCTCAAGCTTTTCCGAAGTTGTTGCATGTCCACCGAACCTTGAATCCTCTTCCGTCATTCTCCGACTTTGCATCTGATTTGAATATCAGCTGGATGTACCGATCAGTAGTGTCACCCTCCAAAACGAGTTCTCGGGTTTTCACAGTACGCTGAACAAAATAGAATTAGGTGGACGTTTGCTGCAGAAGTCACTTACAATAGTGCACTCGCGGATATTGGCTTTCCTTCGTTGTCCCTTGAAGAATATCTCAATCTCCAAGTACTCATCAGATGGCTGCGAACACAGTTCTCCGCCCCTCGTCAGGCCGATATTCAGATCTTCGAAAGCCATTGTGCACGCATGACTTCCAGGTGGACGGATCATGAACCTAAGATTCCATTTGAGTTATGTTACTGCACACTTCACTTACACTTGTGTCATTGACTTGTTGTATCCATTAGGATACCCAATGCTTGATATAGTTCCCTCTAGTTCATAAGAATCGGCAAACTGAATTCGATCGTCTCTCTCACTGACAACTGTGAAATACGTGGCATCGTAACCTCCGATATTCAACGAATGATCCGATTTGAAGTTCAAAGTCAGATCCTTTCCAGATGTCAAGAAAGTGGTAGGAATGTCACCTCCACAGTGCCGAGTGCCATTTGAGCCTTCTTCGGACAGCTGAAAGATTTGTTTTATGGGGGTGGGTAAAAAGGGAGCTCACTTCGAGGTAGTCGTAGTCACATTGCCTGTTCACTCTGTTAGGGTCTTCGAGTAACATCTGGCTGAAATGGTGTTGTGGTGAGATACAGGACGTTTTGCTTGAAACTTACTCGAAAGCAATGAGCATCTTCTGATTCTGCGACTCCAGTCTAGTGACACACGTGGAGTTTTCCGAGTAGAGATGGGGATAGTTGGGACTGGTAAGACGACCGGATTTGATCTCGTTTGTGTTGATGGTACGATTGCAACCTGTAAAAGTGGAATGGATCAGAGAAAAGGAGGTCAACCTACTATCCAAGAGCTGGTATTCAAACTTGAAAGATGGTCGTGTCATGTTTCCTGCAGCCACTATTCTAGCAGATACAATGATCTGTAAAAGGGTTTTGATTTCTTCGATCACATAGAAAATGATACCTGGATAGTGTTTGTGTTGGAAACATGAGCAGTTGGAACTTTAGTGCCGCACAACTTTGTGATCTTCCTTTGAGACGGTTCTCGAGCACATGCTGGATGTTTGCATTCTTGAATGGAGCCAACGTCTCGGATCTGAAAGAAAATAAGAAATGTAAAAATCAATCGATGATTACTCACTTCAACGTAGGAATCCGAGCAGTCTCCAGCAATTGATGGGATGTTGAACTGCCTGAAAATAAACGCTTTATTCATAGGGCAGAAGACAATCAAGTTAGGCATTCACTGCTTCAATGGAACTGAAAACCAATTAATAACAAGTTTATTTCATTCAAAGTACAATACGATGGGAAGCTGAAGCTTCATAATTATCACATTCCCACGAGAGTCTGAATCCTCTTCCATCATTCTCTTTACTGGCATCCGACTGGAATTTCAGACGCAAGTACCTGTCTGCTCCACTCACGTCAAAGTTCATGATGACTCCCTTCCAGGAATCCTGAAACTTTTCCGTCTTCACAAAACAAGAATAAGACTTACATATGAACAGTGCATCGCCCTCGCCTTCCTTGTCCGTCCTCTGTACATCAACTGTGCTTCCAGATACTCATCGGTTTGCATCTTTGCACATTCTTCTTTAGAAGAAGACAATCCGATGTTCAAGTCAATCATTTCCAAACGACACACATGAGCGTTCAATGGTTTCAAGGTGAAGCTGAAAATAGCTTGATTTTAAGGATCCAACTCTGACATGTAAAACTTACACCTGCGTCAATGAAGCGTTGTACCCATTTGGATAACCAATGTTTGTAATGGTTCCGGTGCCATCAAAGATGTCTGCGAACTCGATGATCGTGTCGGTTTGCTTGACAACTTTGTAATAGGTGATATCGTAACCATGATAGGTCATTGAGTGATCCGATTGGAAGGTGGTCTGAAACAAAAATGATACAGATAAGATCCCGAACCCGGGAGCTCACAGTGATATCTTTTCCCATTGACAAATAAGAATCTGGGATGGTAGATCCACAAAGTTTCTTTGTTTCCGTTTCTTCAGATATCTGAAACAGGTTTAATTGAATCAAACAATGAGAACTCAATCACTTACCGTCAGGTGATCCGCCCTGCACTCCCCGGCTCTTTCCTCTTCCAAATGGAACTGTCGGAACGCCATCATGACCTTCTGTCCGGCAGACTCCAACTTTGTTATGCACGTTGTATTCTCCTCGTACTCCTTCGGGTAATTCGGACTTGTCAGTCTGCCAGAAGGTACTTTGTTGATGTCAATGGTTCGGTTACAATCTGCAAACCCAATGGATAAATCCTTGGCGCTCAAACTTACTATCCAGAATTCCATACTCTAAAACCATAGTTGGTAGAGAAACGTTAGCATCGACGATAGGAGAAGCTACAACGATCTAAAAACGAGAGTTTGAACAGCTTATTCAGAGAATTTCCACTTGAATAGTGTTGGTAGAAGAGATGAACGGTGGCTGTTGATTGGATCCACACATCCTTGTAATCTTCCGTTCATGAGGCTGTCTGGCACACAATGGATGTTGGCACTCGGAGAGGGAGAGAGAGCCGACGTCTCGAATCTGGAATTTTGATAATAAGAGTGGTAACGTGGATGTTTTTACCTCAACGTAGGAATCGGAGCAGTCCCCGACAGTGGTGGGGATGGAGAATTGGCTGAAAGAACGTTATAAAACAAGTTACAGGTGAAGAATAAAACGGTAGAAAAAAGAAAAAAAACTCAAAAATAAAACAGAAAGAATAGCAAAGCTCTGCTTCAGTTACAAAACTCACTTGAAGTTGACGATAACCGGTTCCGTCTTTGTTCCCTGGATCATGAACCTACAGCGTTGATGAGTCCGTTCTTTTCCAGATGCCTTGTCTACAAAGTTTTCACGTTTCAAATACAATCAGACCCTTCTACACTCACTCTCTTCCTTCGTAATTCCCTTGTAAACCAATGCCTTCATGTCACTCTCCGCCTGCAACCATCCTCCACATTCATTCTGCACAGTTGAATACGAGATATTGAAACCCTTTCCAGTTCCATCTCTATCTGTTTCGAATGTGATGAATGCGTGACGATTTGAAGTGTAGAGAATCTTTGGAAGAGGCTTATCGGAAGTGCACATATCACCAGCAAGCAATGGAGAGAAGTACTCTTGTCCATCGTAAATCGCCAATGCATCAATGCATTCTGGCTTTGGTCTGACTCCCGGTGGATAGTTCAACTGCTCCGTGTCTACTCCATCGATTCGAATCTGGAGTTGTGATCCTACTGGTCCACTGATCTGCCAGCCACACATCAATGCCGGGGGGTAGTTTCCTTCTTCGTCACTCGGGTTTGTGAGTGTCTGCCATTTGTCCGTCGCTACAAGTTTTCCTCCACATCCAGCATTTTCTCCGAGTGTCGAGGTAACATAAAGCTTAAATCCACCTCCATGAACATTGAAATCTGTCTTCATATGAATCAGAAGATTGGGTCCAGTCGTCATGATTCTGTACTGCGGAGCTTTCTTCATTGTTCCGCAGAACTTTCCAAGTGTCTTGTTTGAGAGGATATCAGAAGAATCTAGGAGCTCCACGAAGTCAGCAGTACAGTCAATGTAATCTTCCATGTCCAACTGTTCAAAGCGGACATTTATCAGTCTATCGGCATCAGTTGTGATGTTCCACACACAATCCAACTCCTTCGGGTATGGAAGAGGGAATGCTGGGCTTGTGATGGGAGCGACGAGACGAGTTCCTTCACGAAGTTCAATGTCATCTCCGCATTCTGAACACAGAAAAGTTTTTGTGAGGGCTAAAAAAAAACTCACTGTTGATTGAGTAAGCCAGTTGGAATCCTCTGTTTCTCTTCTGTTTCGCGTCTTCCATAGTCCACATGAATGACTTGTCAGTCACGAATTTCAACCCGATTGGACCCTTGAAAACCAGTGGATCTGATGGTACACTCTCTCCTCCACAGAACGAATAGACAACTCGGTTCGTCGTAGCTTCAATGATTTGGAGATGATCTTCTTCACACGGGACTCGGCCAAAGCTTGCTGAAACAAAAATTGTATGATCTATTGAAAATCAGCTTACTTTTTCCACTGGAAACATCAAAGTCGGAGAACTTCAGAGCAATCACAGCGTTCTGATCTTTTGGAGCAATTAAATAAGTGCAGGACGTTGCTTTGTTTGGATAACCATCTGGATATCCTGGTGAGGTAACAACTCCATGATTCAACCGATAAGTTGTTCCACACTCCGCCTCCCAATCAATTCTGAATCCTCTTGCAGTCGTCTTCGAATCAGTCGTGAAGTTGAGTCGGAGTCTGTTTGATTCGGAAGCAAAGTCCTTTGGATGCATGATTCCACACAACGGCAACTCCTTTTCTTCATCTTGGAACAAGAAGTAGTAGTCTCCATTGGGAGAGTTGGCTCGAGTCGAGTGTTCCTGTGATACCATCAACTGATCTTTCTCGCAGTTCTCCGAAGTTTCCACATCGAAATCTCGGAACTTCAAGTTAATATGGTATCCCAATGGAACCTGGATATCCCAAATGCAATCCAAGTCATTTTCGTAGTCCTCCACTCCAAATTTGGGGGTCTGAATCACTCCCGACATTCCTTTCATGTGATATCCACACTCGTCATCTTCATTCATGAACTCGTACTCCAACTTCCATCCAGCCAGTTCGTTCTTGTCATCCGTTTTCCACAAAAGACTCAAATACCGTCCCTTCGACTTGATCGTCTTGAATCTGTCCTCCAGCTTCTGCTCCTGCTCCCCATCAATCTTATGGCAGTACTTGTGAATTGTGTTGATGTCCGCCTGCCGTCCCTCACCAATAATCAAATGATCACTCTCGCACTCATGGTCGTACAGTATTTTCATCTCGACGATTTTGATCTGAAGTGCCAACACTTGAGAAAACAGAAGGAATGGAGGGAAGGTTGTTGTTGTTTGCAACACTGGCACCACTTCACAGTCAGTCTTTATAAGGAACGTACGGAACCTAATTGCGGCATTGGCAATGACCACTACACACTTCCTCTTCGCACTACTTCCGCTCTTCTTGAGCTTCTTTTCTGTGGCTGTGGGACAATTTGTAAGTCAACATTGAGTTTTCTATCTGATAAAATGAATGCTTCAGTATGGTGGACCCATGTACTACGGAGGTGGGGGCTACCCTCCGATGGCTTATGGACCAGGTGGATATGGAGGTTATGGAGGAGGATACTATGGAGGATACGGTGGCTACGGACCTATGGGATACGGTAGTTCTTATGGATATTATGGAAAATAAAGTTCTCTATGAAGTGTGTTTGTTTACCTTGATAACTTGTCCTTCTGGAGCTTCTAGGATCCATCGACATCTCGAGTTTGGCAGGTACTTCTGATCTTTTCCGAAGTTTGGACTGGTCAATTCTCCGGTGTTTGGTGAAGAGATGATACCTCCACATTCTTGGAACTCGACTGTCAAGTTGAATCTCTGACCGGCGCTTTCCCGGAATGCTTGGGTTATCATGACATCCAAGTCCGGATTGATGTAGATCAATTCTGATTTGTTGTTACGAACTGAGGACTCGCAGATTCTCTTCTCAATTGGAACTGGTGTATTGGCTGAAAGGAAATAATAGAGATATTCAAGATTTTGAACCAGGTACATCGAATGTTGATGTGTGCATCCCAAGACAGACAAACTGCTGTATCTTTTTCCATTCCCGAATCAAATGTGTAGTTGTCGACTCGAAGAGAAACACTTCCAAAGTTTGGAGGTTTCACGATTTCCAAATGACAGAAAGCTAAAATAACCGAGAAGTAGTATAGTATTGACTGAAAATGAGACTCACCGTCCACCGCGGTTCCATCAGAAATCTTATCCGAGGTAGCCTTGAACTCGAAAGTGCTGTTCTTCGTCACCAGGAACGTGCATCCCTTGTTGGCCTCATTTGCCTGAACCATCACATACTCCACTGTGAATGGAGAGTAATGTGTGGTGTTCTCATTCTCTCCAAATCTCGCAATACTGTCTCTGGTAGCTGCATCGTCGTAGATGATTCTGGCAATGTCGGTGTACGTGGTGTACTCCTTTTTACTCTCGCAGAACAGTGTGGTGTATGATGCTTTGTATGGAGGAACTCCTTCTACCACCTGAAAGTAAAAATATGTTTTCAGGAACAAAAAGATCTTTCTCACTATTATGTCTCCAAAACAGTCATCCCGACGACGACCGAACCCAAACTTGGTACCACTCTGTTGGTAGTTTGATTTATCTGTGAAGTTGAGTCGCAACTGGTAGATGAATCCAGGCTTTGCCTTGAAATCCCAGACACATCTGACATGAGGAAGGAGCATTCCAGGGAAACCTGGAGGTTTCAAGGACCCGATTGCATCGGTGATTGTACCACCGCATTCTGAAACAAGACTTGTTTTTTCTAGAGGATCATGGTTGTTTACTTGTTTCACTGAGTTTGACAGCCAAATCGAATCCACATTTCTTGCCACTGCAATACTGACGGCCTCCTCTCTGAAAAGAAAGTTAGAAACCGAGGATCCAGAGTTCACTTACCGTTGTCGAGGAGTTTGAAGTAAACTGGACGGTCAGCTGATTAGAAGCACTGCGAACAAATTTGTCCGGGGTCATTCTGGAATTGCAAGTTGGTCCGATAAGCGGATCTGAAGTGGAGTTTCCGTCGAGAACCGCGAGTCTCTCAATTGTGCAATTCATGTTGTACAACAGCCAGAGATGTTCCACTTTAGCTTCTAACATGTGCGTGTTTGGACTTCTAACGTTCCATGAACAATCCAGAGGACCGGAGAATGGTTCAGGGAAGTTAGGAGATGTTACGTGAGTGGTGATGTTCTCGTGGACAATAATGGTGCCACCGCAGGTTGCTGAAAGAAAGAATGAGCTAGGTACATGCATGGAGATTATCTCCTACCAATCTCATAAGTCGCCACAAATCGTCTACTTCTACCGTACTCCGATGTGTGAAGTTTCATGTACAAGAAACTTCCAGTTGAGTAAATACTGGATGGTGGTCTACTTCCACAGTATCTTCCGATTAGTTGAGAATGCTGAGATGGTCCATCGCGTATTTCAATGTAATCCAGGTGCTCACATTCGCCGAAACCTTGTGATTCAATGTCAAAGTTATCCGGATCAAAGGTGAGCATGACTCTGTGTCCATTGGGTGCTGCCATCAAATACTCGCACTCCACAGAATTAGGAATTGTCTGCGGGTACTCTGGAGAACGGATGACTTTCGACGGCATCGACTCATCGAGGTTCAGAACTCCAGATGGGCATTCTGTCATGATTTCCCTGATCAACAGGCGGAATCCTTTCCGATTGTTGGCACGAGAAGCAAAGCGGATGAAGATTCTTCCACGAGTGGTTGTATAGTTTGCAGGTTCACTTCCTAGTGATCCACAGAACTCGGCGCCGTCCGCTTTTCTATCCAACCCGCTAAGTTCAGTGTATCTGTTTCCAACAATGAGAATATCGGAGGAATCACACGGCGACTTGTCTTCGATATCGAGATCAATCAGTTCAACATAGAGTTTTCTGTTGGATTCCATGATGATCGAATACTGACATTTCCACTCTCGGGGAGCAAGGGCCAAGTTGTAGTTGGGACTTTGAATGTAATTCTCGAAAGATATTCCAGGACGAATGTGTTCGAACGAGTTGCAGGCTGGAAAAGTTATTCCTTTTGAGATTTCTTATGTATAACCTACTCAATCGATACTTCAGCTTGAATCCGATTCCATGTCTCGTTCTATCGGATACAAAGTGAATGTGGAGAGCTCTGTTCACAGAAAAGTTGAATGTGTTGTTGGAGCGAGCCAATGCGCAATGTTTGGAGACACTCGTGAAATCAAGTTCCTCGTCAGTCTCCCTGTAATTATTAGAAAATCAATGATTGGACGCTGGAGATACTCACTCTCTATCTTCAAACTGTAGACGGAAGGTAACAAAATCGTATGCACAATTCTCTACATTTTCTAGATCAAGATACTCAAACTTCAGTTCCATTCCAGTGAACATCGGTCTTCTCAGTATCCAGCGACAATGCATGTTCTCTTCGTAACCGAAGGATTGACCAGCTGGCAGAGGATTGGTAAAGGAATCCCAATCGTACGAAGGAATGAGATCTCCTCCACATTCGTACACTTCTGAATGCAAAATTTGAGATAAAGAAAACTGGAAATCATTTTACTCTTCGTTTTTGACTTGACTGTCATGTTTCTGTAGTTCAATGGCACTGGATTCCAGGTGAACGAGAACTGATCAGTCTTCTCCAACTTCGCATAAACATTGATTCTATTTGTGTCAAAGAACTTCTCCGCGGGTATCATCACTCCAGTCACTTCTTCGTAGCCGAGATCTTCTTCATCGTCGTTTTCTCCGGTTCTTGTGAACTCAAACAAAAAGTTTAGACGCTAACTAGAAGTTGGTAACTCACGCGTAAGTAAGATGTTCTCTCTGGCAAGTACATATCCTCAAATTTGATCAAGATTCCCGCGCTCTCATCGACAACATCCAATGTCCAAGTGACGAACTCCGAATCCTCGATGATTGGATTCGACACATACCGATTCTTCGGTGCTCCTCCGCTGACTTTCGAGTACTGTGCCTTGAAGAGCGGTCTGTTTGAGTTAGGTTCCTGAACATCTGGATCATCGTCATTTGTCGCCGGGCGATATCTCAAGAAGATGTACAATGCCTGTGATTCAAACTCTGAAGCATCGATCTCTCCGGCGTCACATTGACGTTTCAATAGAACTCCAGAAGAGTTGTTCTCACGGATTTCAATGTAGGAGTCAGTGCAATTGGGTGTAGATCTCAAGTTGTGATCTCTGAAACAGAAATAAATAATATCCGGATTCCATCCCATGAAAACTTACAGAATAGACACCTTGACAGTGTTACCGATGTTGTTAGAGATCGTCCATCCACAGTCAAACGGTTTGTCGAGACTTCTAGTCGGTGCAAATATAGTTCCCTGTTGATGCCGGACTTCTCCTCCACAACTCTTGTCATCTGTACTGTACACAATGATTGCTGAATGAGGAGCATTAGCGTGTTGCACACTGATCACCATCTCGTCATCAGCAGAGTACTCCTGCATTGTCGTATCCGTCGCTTTCAGCAATTCAGTGTATTTCAATTCTCCACCGACGTAAATATCAATCTTGTCATCGATGGTATGCTGGGATGAAGCATTTATCTTGGTATACTCCTCCAATCGAATGTAGATCTCAGAGTCCTCGGGATCCTTCTTCTTGATCGTCACATTACACACCCCCTCTCCTTCGTGGAACATTGACACTGTTTGGGGCTTGGACTCCGCGTAAACAACTCCTCCACACTGCGGTCTCACAGATATTCTGAATCCGTTCTTCTCCTTTGCTTGTTCTCCACTCTTCCGACCAAACATATTGGTTGCTCCTTCGAATGTCACCAGAGATTCTGTAGCATACATGTTGAAAGTGTCCGGATTCGATGACTCATCACAAATCCTCTGATTAGGCGCTGTTTTGGTTCTGGAAAGAATTGGGGTCAGTAGTGGAGAGAGAAGAGCACTTACGAGTTGCCATTGTAGAAGCTCAACATTCCATCAGTATATGGCATCATCCATTGACAAGTAAAGTTTGATGACCGGCCAAGCATGATCCTGTTACTTTTCCTCTCCTCATGGTAGTTCGGGGAGTGGTACTCTTCGACTGTGTACCGAATGTGATATCCATCCGGAGCTCTGAACAGCCAGCGACACTGTACTCCAACTGGGTAAGGACCCGGGAAGCCAGGAGATGTGATGGTGTTCTTGACTCCTCGTTTTACTGAAAATAGCAATTAGTTTCAAGTTTCGCGAGTTTCAAGTTTACAATCAATGATTCCTCCACAAGCATCTGATGGAGAGTC
This sequence comes from Caenorhabditis panamensis, assembly GCA_900883565.2. Taxonomy (NCBI): domain Eukaryota; kingdom Metazoa; phylum Nematoda; class Chromadorea; order Rhabditida; family Rhabditidae; genus Caenorhabditis; species Caenorhabditis panamensis. The sequence goes on along the minus strand of LR538439.1, from coordinate 137,931 downwards.
CGTTGGAATGTCAACAAATTGGACAGTGGCGTTGAAGAATACATTGTCTCTAGTTTTGAGTCGGTCTTTTGAGAACTGAAACAAAGCTTGTAGAACCCTGTCTGGCTATGTTTCAACTTACTCGCATGTAGATGAACAACTCGTTAGTTTGAGAAGTGATTGTCTGATTACTAACATGCGTGCAAAGTGTCGAAAAGGCAACTCCCGAAGCATTACTGCTTCCCATGAACACTGCCAATCCACTGAAATCCTTGTCCTTATCGTAAGTGCAGTCTGAACCAGCTGGCAGAACATCAAGTCTATTGAGTATCACGTTGACGCGTTTTCCAACCGGTGCTTGTATCTTGTACTTGCATTCGAAATCCGACATTTCTGGATCGATGACTTCCTTGGTGACGATGATTGGTTGTGGGAAAGTGATATCACTGGAGCATCCAATTGTACTCCAACTCAACCAGAACTGATTAGTTGGCTCGGAGAAGCTGTTATAGGTGAGTTTCATGGTGTTGTGTTTTGAGCGGATTGTTCTGGGAATCGCTTTGTCGCAGAATTTGTTGATGGAGTTAGTGACATTGTAACGAGTTTTGTACGAGATCTCCGCTTCCGCCAAATCCGTGTCATCCACTTTGAGCATATTTCCTCCAACGCACTCGTTGTCTATTTGATATCCTCTGTATTGAATGGAGAAATGATGGAAAGAAACACGGATGCGGTTTCCAAGTGGAACTTGAATCGTCCAGGAACAGTATTGGTTTCCGTAGACTTTGTGTGGATACCCGGGGCTTTGGATGTTACCACTGATGGCTCGGTGAACAATTCCAGTGCAGAGAGTGGTGAAGTGACCAGAGAATCCATAGATCTTCTTCATCTGTGCCCCTCCAGATTGCGCGTACTTGATGATTAACTCGTTATCATCAGAGGTTATCGGCTCGGAGGCAACTTCCTTGGCACAATAGCGCTTGAGATGCAGGTTTCCTTGACGTGGAGAGTTGAAGAACTGGAAAGCCAAAACTTTTAGTTGCACGTTCGACTAAAACTCACATCCAAACGATTGATGGCAAATACCGGGCAGAATCCGTTTGAGTCTGCTGATCCGAGATCATCGAGATTCGTCAAAGCAAAGCGGACTTTGTTTCCGAGAGCAACAGCAACTGTCCAATCACATTTCAGGTTTCTTCTGTCTCCTAGAGGATACTGTGGAGCCGAGACAACACCACTGATACCATCAATACGGCCACCACACCCTGGAAATAGAGGAAAAGTTACTCAGGCTCATACAAATTCCTTACCGCTCGCAACAGTTTCATAAGTAAGATTGAAGTATGATCCTCTTGAGTCAGTTGTCTTGAACACTATTGTTACTCTGTTTCCAAACGAACGAATCACTGGCATGTAGTTGACTTTCGGGGTGCACACTTCTGAATCCCCTGGCAAGGAAGAAAACGGTGGAGAAGTCTCTGTAGGTCCATTTCGGAACATCAAACTGCTCTTGTCACACGGCAGAGTCATGTTGTTCACTGATATCAGCACTCGTTGGTTGTCATGGAGCGCAATGTGATAGGTGCACTTCTCGTATCTCGCCATAATCGGGTTGAACTCCAAATGACCACTTGGCTCCGTGAATGTAAAGTCGCAGTTGCTGGCTCGACTGACTGCTTCGAACTTTGCATTGAACCCTTGTCCGGAGACAGATCTATCTGACACAAACACAACTGCCATTGTGTTGGTCTTACTGTAGATTGATGGAGGGAGCATTGAGCCGCAGAACTTTCCAAGTAGCTCTCCATGGATTGTCTCGTTGTGGTACGTCGTGTAGATTTCAACTCTATCATACTGACAACTGGTTGCTGGTGTGACTTCTAGATCGAAAGTGCTGAAGGTCAATTTGACGACTCGAGACCAAGAGACGAAGAGTTGGTAGACACAGTGCATGTGTGGGAGGTACTTTTCTGGGTAGTTGGGAGAAGTGATACTGCCAGACATACTCGAGAACATTCCACCGCAGCCGACATTAGAAGTGGCGTACTCAAGACTGATACCCTTGAACAGGGGGTTTCCAGAACTTGCAACGGTGATTTTGAGAGGTCGGACAGCGGAGATGGAGAGCCAGTTTCCTTCAACGAATGGGAATTTGGGGCAGACGTAACGACGATTGAAGATGGTATTGTCAGAACGACCGCCAGAGAACTAAGCGAGATCTATGATTGAGTGAGAATGAACACGACAAACCTCAACGTAATCCGGATAAGAATCCAATGGTTTCGGTGAATAGAAGCATTCGGACATTGGAAGAACTCGCATTCCGATAGTCATGAATCGGAGATGAATTACATGAGTTCGAGGAGCCTCGATTATGTAGGTACATTTTCCTTCTGGTCCACCGTTCGGGAAGTTCCATGTTCTAATAGTTCCGTTTCCAGAAACCTTCTTCTGGCACACTGAAACAAAACATTCGTGGTGCTCCATTGGCTATCAACTTACACATCTCGTATTGCAGCTTGAATCCCTTTCCTTGCACCGAATCATCAGAATGGAAATTGAGGACAGCCGAGTTATCTTCGACTATCAACTCTCCCGGGGGCTTTCTGGCATTGCATCCTTCATGCACCAACTGTCCACTTGACTCATGAATCTTCAAGTAATCATTGGTACATCTTCCAGAATCGATGGATTGTTGATAAGCAATAAGGCGATCGGTTGGTCGCTCAAAACCGAAGGGTTCAACAATAGTATACATTCTTCGGTAGGATCGGTCTGAAATATCTGTTTGGTTAGCGCTAAAAGCCTGATGAACGAATTATTACACATTCCAAGTCCATTTGCAGCAAATCCAGAGGGGACATCAAACTGATCAAATGTCAGCTTCAAAACCATATCATCACTGTACGAGTTGTTGCCTAATGTTCCGTTTATAATCCAAGTACAGTCCATGTTTGCAGGATACAAACTTCCAAAGTTGGGAGACTCGATTGATCCAGTAAACCCGAAATCACTGTTCACATTGACAATTTCACCTCCACATTCTCTATCGGGTGTGATCACTTTGTAGTTCAACGAGAATCCTCTGATAGTTTCGAGTCCGCTTACTCCCGGCAGCATGTTGCTGATAAAAGAGACAGAGAGGAATGGGCCAGTGGAAGTGACAATTTGTTGTTCTTGAGTCGAAGAGCATGTTTCCAAAATGCGGTGTCTGTCGTATGTCGAGTATCCATCGAAGATCTCCAGAGAGTTCTGCTCGCAGTTCTCAACGTCCTTTGAATGAAGAGCAATTGCTGGAATGGTGACCTGGATGACTTTTCCTGCTGGAGCAGTGATGAACCATTCGCAGACGACGTCTTGTTTGTTCTGGGGGACCGAGAGAATGCCTTCTGGAAGCTTTGTACGGAAACCACACTCTGAAACAGAAACGTATAAACAAATTGCTATAAAATTCCAACTCACTCCTCTCCACAGTATCCCAAGCAATTGTGAACTTTCCTTGTTTTCCAGTAAACCTCATCAACGCCGCAGACGACGTCATTGTGATCGGAGTGTCGAAAAGCGGAGCATGAACACTATGAGAGTCACCACAGAACGTGGCAAGTTCTGGGTAGTCATCACTCTCTCCGTCATAAAGTGTCAAGTTGGAAACAGTGGTAGCACAATTGGTGATTCCCTCAGCTTCCTGGGTAAACTTATCAAACATCGTGAAGTTGATCTTGAGTGCAGAGTTCACGGCAACTATCTTGAATGCAATGTCACAGATGTGTGTGTCGTTGGCACGATCCATATCGAATGTGTACTCTCCTGTTCGATTGGTAAAGTGAGCGGAGCAATCTGGAAAATAGGAATAAGAGATGTATGATAAGAGGGGACTAACTTGAATCTTCATAGTCACATCTGTCTCCCCAGAATCTCTCGGGACACTCGCAGTAGAACGTTTTGAGCAATGGAACACATACTCCACCATTCTGACACGGATTCTCCTTGCATGGGGATGGTCTTTCGCAGAACTGTCCTTGGTATCCATCAACGCAGTCACACTTGTAGTTTGTGGTGTTCAGTGGCTTGCAGACTCCCAAGTTCACACACTTGTGGTTATCACAAACAGATCCTTCCGTTTTTGCGCATCCGTTAGCCCCTACACCATCACCCATGTACCCTTCTGGACAGTAACAAGAATATCCTCCAGCATTCTCACTATCAGCTGTTTCTTTGCAAGAAGCCAATTCGTGGCATAGGTTTCCAACGCAAACATCGTCTTTCTTGCAAGTATGTCCATCACCAGAATACCCCGCTGGGCACGGATCACAGTAAAAAGAGCCAGCAGTGTTGTGACATTTGGAAACGGGAGAGCATAGTGACACATCCACTTGACACTCGTCGAGATCAACGCAGCCATTTCCCTCCACTGAAATACATCATTTCAAGCCAACAAGTGGTGTTTTAGCTCACTTTTATATCCTTCCGGGCATCCAGAACAAGTGAACGATCCTGGAAGATTGATACAGTCTACTCCGGGATGGCAAGGGTTAGAAGCGCACTCGTCGACATCTACACATGTTGGATTGTTCTTATCACTGGACACCTTGAAGCCCCAATCACAAATACACCTGTAGCCACTTCCAGTGGTGGTTGTCTCAACTGTCGGATCGGCAATGGTCTCAATGCAATGACCATGAGGACCACATAGTTCGTAAGTCTTCGAGCACGCAGACATTCGATACTGACACAACGGACCATGATACCCGGAGAGACAGGTACACTCGAAGCCTCCTCTGGTGTTCACACAAGTTCCATTGTTCTGACATCCACCAGTAGTTCCGTCGTATACAACACACTCATCCACATCAGCTTCACACTTCTCTCCTGTGAAATGAGGAGGACAGAGACAAGTGAACTTGGGGCCGACTCTGGAGATACAAGTTCCTCCATTCAAGCATTTGTTCATGTCACAAGCATCCATCGCCAGTAGTTTGTTTAGTTTTCTGAAAAGCAATGGTGTCGAGTTTCATTTATTTTATAGAATCATTCATGACTCACATAATCTGTCGGGTCATCTTGACGAGCAAACCACGACGCCTCATATCTCTGGCAATCTTATCGGCTTTCCATTTCTTCAATCCAGCCATGTCTACTGTCATGTTACGGAGCTAAAGAATAAGTTCAAAACCTAGTAATACCGAATTAGGTTGCTTACCGCTAGTATATAATGTTTGGTGGATCCCAGAACAACTCTCATCGCAGATGTCTGAGTATCCTGTCTGCTCCTCAAAGTAACCAACATCTGATTAGTGTTGTCCACTCGACCAACCAGTTGATTGAAACTTGCCTGGAGATCAGAATCAGGAAAACGGGTTCAAGTGAAAGGTTTAGTGACTCACGGTATCCGGAAGACTGGAAACATCAGTGTCCTCCACGTAGATCTTTCCCTGTCCGAATGTCTTGAACGTGATGTTTTTGTCTTTTCCGGCATGTAACCAGACATTTCCATCAACCATCAAGATTCGAGATCTGCACAGAGGTAGAAATATTAGAAAATCTATAAAAGGGGAACTAAGGGTGAGCAGAGAACAAGGGTGCGCTAGGAAACTGGTCGTAAAACCAGCAAGGGTCTCCTATTAGAAAATCTATAACGGAGGAGATCAAATGGGGGAAAAGAACCGAGCCACTGTGTTTGAACATACCTTGTCTCATACTGATCCTCAATTTGTATCTCCTCATAGTCCACGTTTGGAACCACAACTCGAATCAAGCCGAATAGAAGCAAGAACATCAAGTTGGGTATCATTGTGCTGACGTTGAATGATTGAATGAGTCAGTTGGAAGAATTGAAAGGAGAAGTTAGCCAATCGAAGCGGAGGTGGAGTTGTTTATGTCATTGATACCCGAAGCAGTGTTTATGTCCAGGTGAATAGTTTATGTAAGAGAACACCTACGTAATTTGACGGGAGGAGTAGTCTAAACGAAAGGGAGCCTGCAAGAGAGAGCTGATTCGTTGATCGGATCATCTGATCTGGAATCCTTGCCGGTGTTACAGTATGTTCCGTAGTTAACATTTTTCAGATGATTCACCTCGTAGTGACATTCCACAAATCCCTTCTGTGTTCTTCTTGTCAACACTGTGTTCTCTGCCCTCCCGAAATACTACAACGAATGTAACAAAAGTCATGTTTACTTTTTCACAGAAACACAGAGAATTGCGTGTTTGCGAGTGGTCTTTGGGTGGGAAACTCTGAAAATTAGAGAGCGGAAGGGAGAAACTATAAGAATCGAAGACTCCAGGTGGATATCTAAACGTCTTCTGGGATTGCGTCAGTGGGTAACAGTTGCATCATCATCGAGAAATCGGATCCTTCATCAGTTCATTTTTAGAGTGCAAACCCCAAGAGTGCACATTCTCCTAATCACTTTGTGTCCGTGGTTTTTCCAATCATTATCCCTCATCAAAAAAGTTCTCACTGCCATGCCACCGTTTCGTTTTGAAGTCCGCCGAGCGTCAACAAACTCCACATTGCTCTGCGTCTTCTCTTCCTCCACACTGTTTTCAGTTGGGCTCTCTTGACCTCGAGTTTGCTCAGTTACTTTGCGAGAAGTTGGCAGTTACTGGGTGAAAAAAAGAAAAAACATACAATCCCTGTGCTTTCTGAATGGTGCTGATGACAGCAAAGAGTAGACCCACCCATCAGGAGCGGGTATAAAAGGGACACAACGAGACGGGGAAAGGCACCATTTCAACAGTCAGCAACTCGAACGAAATGAACACGTAAGTCACCTTCTCTTTTCCTTTTCTTCAATGCCCTCTTTCCAGTCTTCTTGCTCTCTTCGCTCTGTTCTCCGTGGCTTCTGCCCAGTACATGTACTACTACCCGACCAGCTACTACACCCCGATGTACTACTACTACCCAACTGCCGCTGTCGGAACCGTCGGAACCGCCGGAGCCGCTACTCAGCAGGTTCAGAATGACGGATCCACCCAGCAACAGCAGACCTACCAGCAACAGTACCCACAACAGCAACAACAACAGTATGCCCAGGGAACCCAACAGCAGCAGCAGTACGCTCAACAAAACACTCAACAACAAACTCTGCAATACCAACAAGGAGCCCAACAACAGCCAGTGCAGTACGATCAGAGTGGATCCACCCAGCAGAAGGTTCAATACGATCAGTCATCTTCATCAGTCAACGGACAACAACAAACGGGAGCCGTGGCCGCGCAGCCACTCTACTACTACTACACTTCCCCATACTACGCGTATTACGGAAGAAAGTAGATGATGATCCCTCTTGCCTGCTCATCCCCGTATTGATTTCATTCCCCCAGATGACTTTGACTATTATCACTGCCTCCGAATACGAAACTCGATCAATAAATCTTTCATTTAGAACATACATAAAGCTTTTATTTCGACATCGACAAGATTGAGATTGATTGCAATGCTTATTAGAGATTGAGTGATTAGAGAGATCGAATACATATGAAATGGCGAATTATGGCTCAATACATAATACTGTTAGTTAGAGATTCAAATTTTACTTGTTACTTCATCTTCTTGTACGCCTGCACCAACTCGTCGTCGTCGTCCGGAGTCAGCATGTCTCCCTCCATGTAGTGTTTCGCAATCACTTTTCTCGGCTTTCGCTCCTTCACAACCCCAGTTTCCCAGAACGACGGGGAGAAGAGGAAAGTGAGCATGACGACGACGGAGAAGCTGTTGAGGGTGACTTCGGTGACAGTGACGATTCCGTAGGTCATGGACTTGTAGAAGAACACTTCGGAGAATGTGTGGATGGCGGTGATGATGGAGAGAAGGATGTGGGCGATGTGGAGGGAGAAGTTGCGGAAGTCGAAGATCAGAACGATTCTGGAAACGGGTTACCATGGTTTTCGATGGTTCTGAATTCCGAATAACTTACCGTAGAATACACGCAAGGGCGAGTGGAAGAGCATGAGCTCTGGAGAGAGTCGGGGAAGTCGTGGTGTAGTGGGAGGCGGCGGATTGCTTCGCGTAGCACATCCAGACACTTCCCATCGCCTGCACAACCACTATCGACATCCACGCTCTCGCACTGCGTTCCATCTGCGGATGAGAATGGGGGAATGATAAGTTGGAAGATCAGACAACATGTGATTCAGGAATTTGGTTATCGTACTGTACGAACTCAATGTTAGAATACAAGAAGACGTTGGAAACACCAAATTGAAAACTTTATGTATTTAACATGATAAGGCCGCACTGGAACGGGGGATACACATTTGGGAAGAGGAAACGGACGGGGAAGGGGACAGAAAGTACCAGGCAATGAAGTGCAGATGCTGCACACAGACCGGATGAACGGAAAGAATAATTAAATAAAGGTGAATACGCAGAGGGGGAAAGTGAGGGGGCAAGAGGGATAAATAGAGGAAGGGGATGGGCTTCAAGTTTAGAAAATAGGGAGACAAATTGTTAAAAAATAGGGGTGAAAATGGTGGACCCGAGGAAATGCGAAATGATAAAGCGTTCGGAGATACGTCCACTAGTACTACGCACTACCACTACTGCCGGGTAAAGAACATTTAGACGTAGTAGTTGGGCGAGATGAGCAAGTCGCGGAGCACCATCAGCTGATCCTCGTTGAACTGTTGCTCGTGCTCACGCCAGGAGTCCTGGTGGGTTCTCTTGAACTCCGATAGGGCACGCTTCACGGCTTCCTGCAAAATGGGATTGAAATCAACATCTGAAAACGGGGTGACTCACTCTGATCGTCGCATTCTTATCAGTCGCAAATCGGCAAATGGTCATCAGAACTCCCGGAAGGAACTCTGGAACCGAATACGGATAAGCGAGAATGATGGCCGACAAGCCAAGGACTCCTCCGTGTGCTTGAATCGGATCCTTCGAGTGTGCTGCTTGACTGAACTTGACCACCAGCTCCTTGGTTGTCTCGAAGAACTTTCCTTGAAGAAGAGTGCTCAAAGCTTCGGCGGCTCTCTCGCGGACTTCGATTTGGTTGTCATTCAGAGAGTTCACAAGGATCATTCCTAAATGAAAACGGAAGGTTACACTGGCAAAGAGAAGAATTATCACTCACCGATTTCATCACGATGTTTCAAGAACACATATCTATTCGAGAACACGAGCATTCTGATCATCCGCAATGCGGCGACCTTCGACTTCCACCACCACGAAGATCCGAGAATTTCCTGGAACTGCTTGATGGCGATCGGGGCATTCTCCGGTGAGATGTAGATGGCTTCCATTTGGCTGACGCAGAGAGCTGAGCACGTCTTTTGAAGCTCTTCATCTCCGACGTCGTTGGAGTAGTGACACCAGAGTGGGAGCATCGGAATGAAGCATGATGGGTAGGCGTCGTAGGATTGGTTGCAGGTGTTGAATACGAAGGAGATGGCAGCTCGGAGGGTAAGACGGGCTTGCTTCTTCACTTCAGAAACTTCTGCGAGGGAAGCACTGGAAGCGGAGTGGGTCATTCCATCGGCACAGTTTCCATTCATGGGAACAGCCAGAGATGCAGAGCCGTTTGATCCGTTTCCATTCCCTCCGTTCGTCAGATCTACTTCGCGAGTCATTCTCACTTCATCCCAGCAGGTACTGAGCATGTCCTGGTAGAGGGCTGCAACCATCTCGATTCTTGGTGGTTGGAGGCGCTTCGGAAGGTTCGGATCAGCAGTCACAGATGGAAGATCGTACCATGTCGCGGAGACGAGAGAGCTGAAACATTAGAACATGAAATACTATAACAAACAGGAAATGTTACATAGCAACGCGGTCTCTGAGATTGGCGAATGGCTGCACAAGGCATCCACGCATCATTTCGACGAGTTTGTTCCACAATTCCACTCCTCTCCATTCGAATTGACACAACGCAGACTGTATAAGGAACATTCTGCTGCTCGCAGCGTACGCATTCTCCGTTGGTCGCTCTACCAGTTTGAACAACAAGTCAATGAGCGGCTTCAGCATTCGTGGTTCCGAGCATCCGCAGACAGTGGCTATGGCAACTCCCCAATTGCGGAGTCCGTCCTCCTTCATCAACTCGAAAGTCTTTGTGAGCATCGGATCGAGCCAGTTCCACATTTTCCGCTGCTTCTCGTATCGCCACAGCTTCGATCCGTTCATCAGACCAGCCGTCATTTCAGCAGCCAACTTCTGTTCGTATTCCTTGGAACTGGCAAGAAGAATCTCCAGCTGTACACGGAACGAGTGAGTCAGCACGTCTCCGTAGCATCGGAAGAGACCTTGGAAGAGCGAAAAGTGCACAGCATTGAACAGTTCATCCTCCTTCTTCATCTCAATCGAGAACAGCTCACGGAGACGAGTCATGAACTTCTCATCACGGAAAGTGTCGACGATGTACTTCTCGACATCAGAGAACTGTTCGTATGATCGATCAATAGTTGTCTGATACTTGAGTGGAGCATACGTGATAAGCTTCTTCGGCCACGTGTAGATTCCCCAATGTTGCTTCGAACAGAACTGGAACTCGTCCCACTCCTCATCGGTCTTCGGCAGTTTCTCCTCCTCGTACATCATGATTCGATTGTCCTCTCGGAATCCATAAGGAATTGGATGCTTCGCTCCAATTGACGTGTTAGGGGTTTTGAACGGGATGACGTACTCGTGTTTCACCGCTTTCGGCTTGGTGATTTTCAGCCAAGAAGCGACGACAGCCGCCGCAATTCTTCTGGTTTTGACGGTATCGTTGATGAGAAGTCTGACGAACAACTTGATGACTTCATCCGGAAGTGGGTAGTCACGACGAACTTGCATCGAGAGCATCGAGTAAGCCATGTCGAGTGGACGCCAATGCAGAGTTGGATCGTTGGCAAGAACAAGCAGTCGCTCCATGAGAAGTTGATAGGATCCCTTCGCTCGCTGATACTTCTCTTCCAAATGATTCTTGTATTCGGCAATTCGATCATCCGACGGCATTCGAAGCATCTCGGCGTTGTAGAGTGGAGATGTTTCATCGGCAGCCTTCAGAAGTTTCTTCGCGGCTTCCACATTCTCCTGATCCCACTCGTACTTCAGTCGGTAACTCTCGTAGTTGTCCACAATCATATTCTGTGCAGTCTCGAGAAGAGCAATAATCGACGGCTTCTCACTGTGTTGAACTTTCACGAGAGCCGGCCACATCTTCGCTTGCTGCTCAAACTCCATTCTCAGCATCAGCGACTGTTTCTTCCCATCGATCAGAAGATACAGTGCTCCCTTGAGCTGTTCATGAGATACATCGTTTCCAGGTTCCAAGAAAGCGAGGATGTCGTTGACGATCTTCTTGTACGAATACGGATGTTCACGGAGCTTCGACAGAAGTAGGGCTTGGGCTTTGGCACGGTTCTGAAAACTCATTGATTAGAATTATCACTGCTTCACGATGCTTACTTCACTGTAGGTGCTAGTGGCCACTTTGAGAAGAGTGTCCTGGATTCTCCGATGCTGTTCGTTGTAATGCCACCCCTGCGTGTGTGCAATACGTTTCCGATGCAACAACATCAAGTACTCCTCGACAATCATCTCAATGTTGCTCCGGTTACCAGCCAACTTGTCGCAGAGCATCGTCTTGGTAACTCTATAGCTCGTTGACGACGTGTTGTAAAGCTCCTTGGTGTATCCACGGTTGAGCGGCAGACCACGGAGAGATGAAATGGCCTCTTGAAGCGACTTGACGTCATCCGGATTGTGCTCGAGCAGGTAGTCAATCAAACCGAGAACACAGTCGAGAGCGATCTGACGAACGTTCTTTCCATTGATCGAGATCTCAGGAGTTCCTTTCGGCTTCACAACAGTCATCATCTCTTTTTCCTGATCGATGATATGAGATTCTGTGAGGGGAATGATCTCTCCTTCGAGTAGTGGAAGTGAGAAACACGCTCCGAGAAGGGAACTTCTGATAAGGAACAGACGGTGGAGCAGCTCTTTCTTCGGAATGCCAGCGGGACTGTTCAGCACATCGATATTCGGGATCAGCCACTTTTGGAGCAATTGAGTAGCTTTGTCAATGTACTCTTCGGTTGGGATGATCCACTCCGGATTCCACGCCTTCTTCTCCACAGGTGCGGCCCAGCTTCGGATGGCAAGGAACTGGTCGGTAGGAAGGTCGAACTGCTTGCGGCGTTCGACGAGAGAGTTGACCTGGATGGAAGTGAGCTGCTCGAGCAAGTTGTCGAAGATGTTCAGACACTTTTCGGTTGCCGTCGTGCACTTCTTCACTGGCATCACGATTTCCATAAGATTCTCCACAAGATGCCAGTTTGCGATTATCACATCCGGATGCACTTTGATGATTCTCGATGCCATTGTCAACCACCAGAGCGTGCCGAATTCGACTTTCTCGTCGGTGTAGAATTCAGCTGCAAAATGAATGATTTATAATTTGAAGTGATTCGTAATGAAACTCACGAGTAATGCTGTTCTGGAGTTTCGAGAGGATCAGCTTGAAGAACTTGAGGAAAGCAATCTCAGGATGGAACTTGCATGCAACTTGGATCATGTCGGCGATCACGTCGTTAGCAATTCTGCTGTCGAACACATGCTCGCAGGCCATGTTGTACAACTTGTTCATGGCAATCGTGAACAGTTCCGTGCTGCTGTTTCTGCAGATTCCCTTGAACACCGACAGGGTTCCTCTGTGAAGGATCTGATCTTCAATGTTGTTTCCAGTCTTGGCAGCGATGGATCCGTGGGTGCTGGTAGTGGCGGCAGTCTGTCCACACGCGACAAGCATCTCAATCATCCGATCCATCAACATCGAGATGATTGGGTCGAAATTGGCAGTGGCCGAACACAACTCCTTCTCGTCATCGGTGAGATCGCAACGAGTGTGAACTGCTTCTGAGCAGTCTACCAGTGGAATCATGTTGACGAGGACTCCAATGATCTGATAAGTTATCATGCACTTGCTGATATCGTTGCAGTCGAGACCAGGAAGCAGAGAGTTGAGGATTGTGATAGCATGGACACGGTACGTCTTTCCTTCAGCATCTGGTTCGTCTTTCACAAGTGGAATGAGCACTCCGAGAAGAGTTCCGAGTGTTTGCAGCAGACGATGTGGCTCGACGAGGGTCTCCAAAGCCGGGTAGACCATATCGAGAACTACGGGAAGAATGATCTTCGGACAGAGCAGACAAGCCGATCGGAACGTCGGACTGACTACTTCCTTGCACGTTTTGGTGAATGCCATTAACTTCAAACACGGAAGAACCATAGTGACAAGTTCGTCGAGATGTGCTTGGGTCAGACGCATGTCATCGGGAATCTGAAAAATAATAAACTGAATTTTATCAAAACACAAAAAGAAACATACCTGCATCAGAGTTCTCTGATGTCTGTGGGTCTTCTCGGATCTCTCTCGCTTCAGACGGAGCACTGTGTTGGAGAGCAACTTGGAAATCAGGATGATGATGTGTTGAGTGTGCAGTCCATTGTTCGATGGGTGCAGGAATGACTCAATCTGGTTGAACAGGTTCTGCAGGTTCGCCATGAGCTTTGTGTGAGCCTTCGTTCCCATCATGAACACGAGCCAGATCGTTCCATACTCCTGGTTGAAGATCTGACACAATCCGGTGACGTGGCCGAGGCGGAGAGCTCTAAGAAGACGTGAGAAGATCAGATCGAGCTTGTCGGTCCAGTCAATGTGTCCAGGGCATTCAACAGAGACTCTCGCAAACATCTTTATGGCTTGAGTCTCGAAGAGAGAGTTGTTGGTGATCTGCTCGTACCAGTACCACGCCTCATCAAACCACACAGCAGTTCCGTGGATCAGCTGCTTCTCAATTGGCATCGCAGTGCACAGGAACAGATCCAGAAGCTTCCAGTAACGGAGACAAGACTCGTCCCAGATGCACATGTACGGTCTGATTTCGTCGAGAACTTCTTGAACAGAAGTGTCGGAGAAATAGGGACGGGCGTAGAAGATCAGAGTATGCAGGTCGCTGCGGAATCCGTCGGGCATCAGGAAGATTCCATCTTCCTCGAGATTCTTGAATGTGACTTCCACGTACAAATCCATCAATGGCCGCCAATCGATCACCAAGTCTTGACGAGTGAGAAAGTCCTTCTTGCAGAGCAGAGTGTACAAAGTGCGCATGGATATCTTGGCATTACGAAAGATGGATCCTTTCTTGACGAGTGGCAGGAATATGTGAATCAGCTGGAGATGTTCTTCTTTCGAGAACCGACGACCGTAGAAGTCAATGTACTTGTCGAGTTCCATGGTCCAGTGACAGAATCCAGTGGAGGCGTCGTTGAGCAGAATAGACTCAGCGAGTCCCTTCTTGATCATCAGAAAGTGACGATTCGCCTGTTCCTCGATTTCCGCGTTGTACGGCAACTTCTTCAACTGCCAAATCTCCTTACGGAAGTGCTTCTCGCGTTTCTTGTCAGTTTCTTCCATGTCGCCAGCTTCCTCTGCAACAAAAAATGGATTGTTGAGCCAGGGAAATGGAGAACTCACCACCATCGCTGGCCAGATTGTCCATCTCGACAGCCTCGAGATCCTCCTCCATTTCTATGTCCTCCTCGACATCATCGACATCGCTGGCGGATCCCGTCGACGAAATGTCGTCCTCCGAATCGCTCTCAAATAGTCTACCTCTGCCTCTCTCTCCTTGCTCCTTTCTACCTACCATTCTTTTCAGCTACAAAAAAAAACAAAATGAAGGGGTGAGTTGGGTGATAGTTGGCTGTGAAGCCTCGAAAATCGCTGAAAATTAAGGAAAAGAGTAGAGAGAAACGGAAGTAACGAATGGAATGCACGATAGTGGGCGAACGGTGCGTCGTGGAATTTGGGTGGCTATGCAAATCGTGGGAATAGGGGAAATAGTGAATGAGACAGCAAAAGGACACATTTCACAAGGAGAATGATCGAACAGGAGGAAGAGATGATCATTGGTCGGCCGAAAAAAACAAAAACATATCTAGAACGAACGGCCGGGTCACAAGTTATTTCTGGTCTGATGATTCGTCAACATCGAAAGCTTTATCACGAAATAGAAGCAAACGCCTTTTTCTAACTTATATAAACAGAAAGAGCGGCTACAGGGAAACGGAAAATCATGAAACTTGATACATTCTGACGTTTTATTCGTTTTAGGAAGAATCAATTTTCGACGATGATTTCATACGAACTCCAAAAAATGGGAAAGTAAAGCCATGTTAAATTTTAGAAGACTTCCGTTGAAGCTTTTCAAAAAAAGTTTGATGATGACAATTCAAAAATTTTAGCGATTTCCCAAAGTTTTTGCACTAAATTCAACACTAAAAGCTCTGAAATCTATAACGAAAGTGCTTTTCAACATTTTTACACGACAATTTTCGAAAAAGTCCGGAGAAATCCAGGAAAACTCGTGCGGGTCACCGGTCAAAACATACTTCAATCATCATGTGGCGGCAAATTGGCGGGCGAGGCCGCGGCCGAGAAACGCACGGCCACGGATGTTTTCGAATTTTTCGGGTCAATCAAAAATGTATTCGCTATTTTGGTTGCGTTTTTCTTGTTTTGCGAGCGGTTTTTACTGGAAAAATTCGCAGAAATTCGAAAAGAACTCTTGATTTTGCGCTGAAAAATCTTACTGTAGCTCGAAGGCGCAGAGCGTTTTGTGAATGGGTCTCGCAGCGAAAACTTTTGTAGCTGTTTGAAATTGAATTTTGAATCTGTTCTCTATTTTTTTCGAAAATCAATTGTTTTTCAACGGTTATTAAATAGCTTTTCTACTTTCTACGGGAGAAAATGTTTTTTTTTTATGTTTAGATTTTGAAAAAGCTTCTGATGTTTCATATACTTTCGCTGCGTTTTTCTAAAAAAAAAACACCCATTTTCTTTGCCTAATACGTATCAATCTTCAAATTTTTCAAAGTGTTAGCAATACAGACTAAAAAGACTGAAACTGCCATAACAGGACAGTTTGCCAGTTTGTCAGCAAAATTTAAAGGCGCATGATGACAATTTCTTTGCTGGTACTAGGCTCTCGACACGATTTCCTTCACTCCGTACTTTTAGCGATATTTCAAATTTCATCTATTCTCATGTTTTCAGAAATCAACAATGAGTGACGAGGAAACCGAAATGCCGGGCAACAAAGCCATCCGGCTGCCGAAAAAAGCTGCCAAAGTCAAGAACAAGGTACGTTGCGATTGATTCCAGGCTTCAAGAAGTTCCAATATCATTTTTACAGGCTCCTGCTCCATTGCAAATCACCGCTGAGCAGCTGCTTCGTGAAGCGAAAGAACGAGAGCTCGAGTTGATTCCGCCGGCACCGAAGACCAAGATCACGGATCCGGATGAGCTGAAAGAGTATCAAAGAAAGAAGAGGAAGGAGTTCGAGGATGGAATTCGCAAGAACCGAATGCAGCTGGCCAACTGGATAAAGTACGGAAAATGGGAGGAGTCGATCGGAGAGATCCAGAGAGCACGATCTGTCTTCGAGAGAGCCCTGGACGTCGACCATCGCTCGATCAGTATCTGGCTACAATACGCCGAGATGGAAATGCGTACCAAACAAATCAACCACGCGAGGAACGTGTTCGACAGAGCCATCACTATCATGCCGAGAGCCATGCAGTTTTGGCTAAAGTACTCGTACATGGAAGAAGTGATCGAGAATATTCCAGGAGCCAGACAGATCTTCGAACGATGGATCGAGTGGGAACCACCAGAGCAGGCTTGGCAGACGTATATCAACTTCGAGTTGAGGTACAAAGAAGTCGACCGAGCACGCTCTGTCTATCAGAGATTCCTGCATGTCCATGGTACGAATGTGCAGAATTGGATCAAGTACGCAAAGTTTGAGGTAAAAAATGATACACTGTGTTGGGAGTTTGTAATTTTCAACTTTAGGAACGCAATGGATACATCGGAAACGCCCGTGCTGCTTACGAACGCGCCATGGAGTACTTCGGAGAGGAAGATATCAACGAGACTGTTCTCGTCGCTTTCGCACTATTTGAAGAGCGTCAGAAGGAGCATGAACGAGCCAGAGCCATCTTCAAGTATGGATTGGATAATCTGCCGTCGGATAGAACCGAAGACATCTTCAAGCAT
This sequence comes from Caenorhabditis panamensis, assembly GCA_900883565.2. Taxonomy (NCBI): domain Eukaryota; kingdom Metazoa; phylum Nematoda; class Chromadorea; order Rhabditida; family Rhabditidae; genus Caenorhabditis; species Caenorhabditis panamensis. The sequence continues at coordinate 120,906 of LR538439.1, read as the reverse complement.
TACACGCAACACGAGAAGAAGTTCGGAGAGCGAGTGGGAATTGAGGATGTGATCATCAGCAAGAGAAAGACTCAATACGAGAAGATGGTGCAGGAGAACGGATACAACTACGACGCCTGGTTCGATTACCTTAGATTGCTGGAGAACGAAGAAACGAGCAGGGAAGATGTGGAGGATGTTTACGAAAGAGCCATCGCCAACATTCCACCACACTCGGTATGCAGTTACGTATATTTTGGCTAACTCTTTGTGCCAGTTCTTTCAGGAAAAACGCTATTGGCGTCGGTACATTTATCTCTGGATCAACTACGCACTCTACGAAGAACTGGTCGCCAAGGACTTTGAAAGAGCACGTCAAGTCTACAAAGCGTGCATTGAGATCATCCCGCACAAGAACTTCACTTTTGCCAAAGTCTGGATCATGTTCGCTCACTTTGAGATCCGGCAACTGGATTTGCCTGCAGCTAGAAAGATTATGGTTTGTTCCCCTATCACTCTATCAGTTGAGTTTTTTCTTTTTCAGGGAGTTGCCATCGGAAAGTGCCCGAAAGACAAGCTGTTCCGTGCCTACATTGACCTCGAACTGCAACTGCGAGAGTTTGATCGTTGCCGAAAACTCTACGAGAAGTTCCTTGAAAGCTCTCCAGAAAGTTCCCAGACATGGATCAAGTTCGCGGAGCTCGAATCTCTTCTGGGTGACACTGACCGTGCTCGTGCCGTGTTCACCATAGCAGTGCAACAGCCAGCCCTCGACATGCCCGAACTACTCTGGAAGGCTTACATCGACTTCGAAATCGCATCAGAGGAGCACGAGAAGGCTCGAGACCTGTACGAGACGCTGCTTCAACGAACGAATCACATCAAAGTGTGGATCTCGATGGCCGAGTTCGAACAGCACATTGGCAACTTTGATGGAGCTCGGAAAGTGTTTGAGAAGGCGAATCAGTCGTTGGAGCAAGCTGAAAAGGAAGAGCGGTTGATGCTTTTGGAGGCGTGGAAGGAGTGTGAAACGAAGAGTGGAGATGAAGAAGCTCTGAAGAGGGTGGAAGGAATGATGCCAAGGAAGGTAAAAAAGCGTCGTCAGATCCAAACAGAAGACGGTGTCGATGCTGGATGGGAGGAGTACTTCGACTACATCTTCCCACAAGATCAGTCAGCGAAGGGTGGTTTCAAGCTCCTTGAAGCAGCCGCCAGATGGAAGAAGCAAAGAGAAGAAGCCGCGAAGGCAGCTCAAGACGCCGTTGATGCTCCAGGACCATCGGATGTCAAAGATGATGATGAGGACGAGAAGGAAGAGAAGGTTCGGGAAGGCGACAGTGACACGGACTTATCCGAAAGCGACAGCGACTCATCATCCTCTTCGGATTCATCTTCTTCCGATTCGGATAGCGATGATGACAGTGACAAGTAGATTGTTTCATCAGCATCTCCCACTTTATTTTTATCTTCTTCCTCGCACTTTCCCATTTTCCTTGTTTCTCTCACTCGTTCTCTTATTGATTTTATTACAAACACTTTTTCACACTATTTATCTCTCTGAGTTCTCGTTGAGTCGTCTTCTGGCGAATAAATTATTTCTGTCCAAATATTTAGCCTTCCCAGTTCTTTTCCCCTTCTCGGCAGTCAACTCTCGACTATCCGTGTACATATGGAAATCCCCCGGAATCGACTGTTTTGAACCCGATCTATCCACATTCAGATTCCAGATATTCTTCCGACGCATGGAGAGAACAATCGTGGAAATCGCCGTCCCAGTGAGTGTTTCTTATTTGAGGGGATTCGATTTGAAAGAGAGATAAGACGGGGAAATGCTGACGAAACGACAGTTTTCAGTGGGCTTTTAAAGTGGGAAAAGGAAGATTTTGACCTGATCTATGGTGTTCTGTAGGGGCGAAATTCGGAAGTATACGGCTTCTGAGGACATCTGGATTCATTTTCCGTTCTGTTTCCCATGAGAGAAAGAAATCAAATTTGTTCAGAACCGTTTAAAACAAAGTGGGAATGTACCTCACTATCAGAAAAATCGTTGGAAAACGCTTGCTCTTCACGAAAAAAGTTTGGTTCATTTAAAATTGTCAGCAGAAAATCTACCGAATGACCCATATTATCTATTCTTTACTGAAAACTAAGATCACCGATCCAGCCGATAGAAATCGAGTCCGCATCTGCAAAACGTCCCGACTGAAACATCGAAAAACGTTAATCTTTTGATCTCATTCATCCTCATCGGACCTGTCGCGTACCTGACGCTGTTGTCGAATCTAGAAGACAGTCAACCATGATCACGAACATTTTCCATACAGTTCGAGGGCTGAAAGCTTTTCTGGAGATCTTCAGAAAAGGAGATACGTTGTAAAAACTGAAATCATCTTTTAGTGGTCGAACGCGGGAAAATAGTTTATAGGCTTGCACGGGTCTCGCAGAAGTTCATAAAGAACCGAATATCCAGATGATTATCGAAAACGCCATTGTTTTGAACATGTAGGGATTGATACCATCGGAAGAAGCCAGAGTAGCCTTTAAAGAAAGTTCGACATGGATGTGTCCGAAACGAGAGGACAAGAACAGGAGATCCGTTCAAAAAGATCCTAATCGCGAGTGTTTCCAACGCACTATCCACCTGCTTCGCCTCGTCGGTCCGACGGCCGAAAAGGATTACTCTCCGTCCCCATTTCTAGCCGATTACCCAGCGGATTCACCCCCTTCGTTTCTCTACTCGACTCCATTTTTGGAATCGAACTTGTCTCGATTTTTGTGTGGTGTGTGGTTCGATCCGATTCGTATGCAAGTGTCTGAACAAACACATTCCCATACTCACTGTTTGTTCGATCTCTACACATCGCGAACGCTCCACGGATCGAGATGGACCCGTTGAGTTGGGGACGTGGGTGGTATGCCATTCAGTCACTCTCGGGGACTTTTATTCAGTATTTGAAAGAGGTACTTTGTGGGGTTTATGGGTAGAGGAAGAGAATGGTTCTGATCTGACTCGTTTCCTTGGAAATCTTGTTTCTGGCTTGGTTTGGTCAGTTCTTGTTGTTGTTTAGTGACATTGATTCCCTAATATTCAATGTTTTCCAGGCTCGCGACAAACCACCGGATGAGTTGGTCTGGCCCCTCCGTCTCTTCATAATCCTCCTCGGCTACTCCACCGTCGCCATCCCAGCCGCCCTGCTCATTGTCTACGTTCGGAGGAATCGTCATGGTAAGTCGAGTACAACATTCCTCCCAATATCTAAACTCTGATCTTTCAGCATTCGAGTCTCCAAACTTCTCGTTCCGTCAACTCATCCGATCCTTCGCTGTCGGCAATCCAGAATATCAGCTGATCCCGACTGGAGAGAAGGCGACGACGTCAAGGAAGGATGGCGATCCGATGCCGCAGACAAGGAGCCAATGCATTCACGTTGCCATTCTGCTTCTCTTCTTTTTCACTGGAATCCAAGTGACTTTGGTAGCAATGGGAGTGCTACAAGAGAGGATTATCACCAGAGGATACCGGAGATCTGATCGGTTAGAAGTTGAAGAGAAGTTCGGAGAGACACAGTTCTTGATCTTCTGCAACCGGATAGTTGCGCTTGTGCTCAGTTTGATGATCCTCGCAAAGGACTGGACAAAGCAACCTCCCCACGTGCCTCCACTCTACGTCCACTCGTACACCTCCTTCTCCAACACAATCTCTTCGTGGTGCCAGTACGAAGCTCTCAAATACGTGTCATTCCCCACTCAAACCATCTGCAAAGCCTCTAAAGTCGTCGTCACAATGCTCATGGGTCGACTGGTTCGCGGACAGAAGTACTCGTGGTTCGAGTACGGATGCGGATGTACCATCGCCTTCGGAGCCAGTCTGTTCCTGTTGAGCTCGTCGAATGGAGGAGGATCTACTATCACGTATACATCGGTAAGTTTTCTGTTAGTTTAGTGTACAAACTGTACCTTTTCAGTTCTCCGGAATGGTCCTGATGGCTGGTTACCTCGTACTCGACGCCTTCACCCTCAACTGGCAAAAGTCCCTTTTTGATACGAAGCCAAAGGTTTCCAAGTACCAGATGATGTTCGGAGTGAACTTCTTCTCTGCCATCTTCTGCGCCGTCTCACTCATCGAGCAGGGCACTGTCTGGTCCTCTTTGAAGTTCGGAGCAGAACACGTAGATTTCTCACGTGACGTGTTCCTCTTGTCACTCTCCGGAGCCGTCGGACAGATCTTCATCTACTCGACGATCGAAACATTCGGACCCATTGTCTTTGCGGTCATCATGACCATTCGACAGGTATCTTGGAGCTCCTAGATTTTCTTCAAAACATAATTTTCATTTCAGATGCTTTCCATCGTGCTCTCCACTTTCATGTACGGTCACGAGCTGACATTCTGGGCGGCTGTCGGATTCCTAATAGTCTTCATGGCCATTTTCGTGGATATCCACAAGAAATACTCGGATAAGAAACGAGCTCCGATCAAGTCATAAGTGAGTTTTTGGTCTTCAAAATATCACAAAAACAAACCCCCACTTTGATGCATAGGTTAGGATATCACGTTATCACCAAAAAATCAGTAGATCACACACTGCCAATCGTCACCTTCTTCTTCTTTCGGATCGTTTCGGTGTTTTAATCTTGCGCAACGCTCGTTTACAATGCCCTCGTTTTTTTGTCTGCATGCCCTTGTCTGTGTAGTCTGGCCGTGTGTAGAAGCAGTGAAATGAACAAGAACGTCATCTCACAAAAAGCGAAACGCCAACAGAAGAAGAAGCGGCTGGCAGAAAAGGGCGCCCAGCACGGATGCAGGTTGATTCGGGTTTAAACGATTCCTTGCTGCCTGTTTTTCTCACGCACTGTGCCGTCTCTCCCCCTAGCAAAGATAAAATTTGGCGATATGCAGAAAAAGGCATTCTGCCACCTAATTGCAGCCCCTCTTAGTCAGCCATGTGTGATGTCGTGAGGTTAACAAACATTGAGGATTACTGTGGCATACGTAGTTTAGTCCTTCAAGTTGTTCACGTTGCCAAGCCCTCCTTGTTATCCTATTAGAATAGCTATTTAGCCGCCCGCAATGTTTCAATCGCTTGACCCAAAAACCGCCGAAGCTTTCTATCACTTCTCGAGATCACTCTTCATCGACTTTTTCATGCTTATCACCTAGAGATTCTTAGCAACAGATTGGTAAAGATCTTGGCAAGATTCGTTGCCAACTTGTTCTCGATCCATGGCAGTAGTAATCCTCAAAAAGATCTTGAAACATTCCATTCATTTTGCCAAGTTCCATTTCTCACCGAAACACTCTAGAAACTTGAAACACAGATGATCAGCTGCTATCAAATATCACAACACCCCGACTTTCTAAAATCAGTTTCCAGTTCTAGCGCCTAGAGATATCACTGATATCATTGATCTTACATTGACTCCAAAGATACAGATCCTTTTCAGACTCCCTCCTCGAATCCACTTCACCGGCTGATAATTCCCCTTCCACTTTTCCTTTTTTCGACTTTTCCGTCCTTTTCCACCCCGTCATCTGTGTTATTTCCGTCTCCTCCCCATTTTCCTCTTTTCCTCATCTTTTTCTCCTACCCAATCTTTTTCTTGTCACTGATTTCGATTGCTTGGGCATTTTTGTAGCCTCCTCCCCCATTTCCCTCCACCCTTTATCACTGTGTAACGCACGGGTCTTTTTTCGTTGTTTCGATGTTTTATCGTGTATCATTCATTTTTCGTTGTCCCATTCTTATAAATTTGATAATATACCTTATTCTTTGCCAGTCCTCATGACGTTCTCCAAACACCACATCCATCGTCGGAAGCACGAGCATCCGTTCCGATGTCCCGAAGAAGAAGAGGATCTGGCACACATTCACATGACACTTCGATTCGTTCTGATCATCTTCGGAATGGTTCCAGTGGCAACGTACCTCATTGCCATTTGGGTGGCAGCTCATCCACATATCACTGATGTGGATATGAATCCGAACTATACAAAGTTCGTCATTGACACTTTCCAAGTGAGTTTTCAACCGTTTTGGTCTCACCAAGGATGAGTGCACCTGTACTTGTCACAGTCTAAGATTTCAACATTCCGCCGCTTCATCAATTTATCACTTACCCGTGTGATTCACTGATATCTGATCACCAAACATGTAGTGTAAGCTTTCCCTCATCTCTAAGGTCATCCCCATGTTTCTTTGTCTAATTCCTTACGTCATATACCAGTCCATTCAGTTCAACGAGACGGGAAACGGTGAGATCTGGGTGTATCAAGACGATGGGACCAAGAAGAATTTGGGTCAGTTCTGGAATCGACTCTACGTCTTCAATATGTCTCATTACACTTTTGGACACGGGAATTTCAGCTTTTGTTATGTAAGATTGAACGGGGGTGGTTCAAGAATGAGAAGGAAGGCTTTCAGAAGCGAAACGAGACATACGAGCACGACTGGTCGACGTCAATCTTCCGTGCTTCACAGCTTTATTCCAGTGTACAGGTGAGAAGATCTCCTAGAGAAAGAAGAAACAAAGAATTGTTCCCGACGCGTAGTCTCGAGAAGCCGGGATCAAAGACAAACGGCTTATTCCCATTCGCTTTTCCGAATTTCCATGATAACAGTCACTGCCGCGCGAGGCGTTTGAATTATGGCTAGTGTTACGTTGATAAGAGAGAAATGTGATAAGGGGGATCACTTGGGCAAAGTTTAAGATAACATGGGTGCAAAGGGGCAACGAACTTTTGTAGAAACAACGGTTTGAAGCTGTAACATGCAAGTTATCAATCATGTCTAATCCACAATGAGATGATAGGATCGTTTCGGTTTGGCAATATTTCATGATCATTATCGTTTCCATGAATAATGGGAAAAAACGTAAGACCAGACTAAAGACATCGAAACAGAAATATTCCGGCTTCTGATTTCTTGATTTTTCGGCGCAAAGGCCCGACGGTTTAGGAGATCAAAAGGATAGAGCCCTTCTTTTTTTCAAGTACCCAATACATAGTCTCTCTGATCCGTGGAACTTTTCAATACAGTATTCCTGTGTGGTCTTGCATCAACAGAAACAGAAACAGAAACAAAAACTGGATAGTCATCCATCCTTACATCCTCACTTTCCTTCGTCCAGCTGATCCATTCATTACGTATGTAGTTGACAGGAAATACTTGGTTTACGATGGGTGACACAACCAATTGAAACAAAACATCCAGAACAACAACAACAAAACATTTCAGACTGGAATGCGATACGGCGTGCTGATTGTGATGCTTCCCATGGTGTTCACTGCTTATATTATTGCGAAGACACTTTTCATGGAACAGAAAACATTGGGTTCTGCGGTTATTGGGGCTGCCTATTTCTGCAATGAGATACTCTTCTACTTGGCGCTGTTTTTGTTAACAGCACTTCATGTTGTGTTTGATAAGAAGTGTAAGGAGATGGAAATGGTACCAGATGTGAAACTAAACGTTCAGATCTTCCGTACAACACAATCTACTTCTCGGTCTCTGTGTTTTTATCAATAACGAAACTGATTCTGAGAAATTTCACAGAGGTATTTGTTAAACGAAGAAATTCTATGTAAATCCACCTAAATTTCAGAGCGCCGGTATCCCGACAGTCCTTCGAACAATCGGTGTCTTCATCTTCTTCGTTGCTCATGCTCCTCTCGAGTATGACATTCAGGACTACGCGAAACACATTTATTGTGACACTTTTGGTAGGTTCTCCCTTATCTCAAAAACCCGAACGTCTTTTTTCAGCTCCTCCACGAGTGTGTGTCCTCCAATTACTCTGCATTCTCACTCTATTCCTCTCAAATCTCTACGATGTTCAACGAGCCCGATTCTTCAAGATAGTCGTCTCCCCGACCGTTGATGACGTGGCACTTCAGCCATGGCCTCGGAATACTGTTTTCCGAAGGTTTAAGGTCCTGGAGACCTATTAGAATTTGTATAAATTATCACTAGTCTTTATTAACTTCCGGTGTCTCTCTCTCAATTCGATCTCATTCCTCATCATGTTTATTTTTGATGTATTTGAAAAACAGTCACTGCCAGCCAATAAATAATGTATCCATTAGATATTTACATTGAAAAGTCGGTTATTGATAAGATGATAAATGACACGAATGATATGCGGATAACGAGAAAAAAAGCTGGTGGATGGATGGATGGATGGATGGAGAGATCAGAAAAGAAGTGAGAGATCAGAAGACATTACACGTGCATGTCAGTTCGATTGGAGCGAATTGTAAAGTTAGGTTATAAAGTGGAGTTGCTGATGATACTGACTACGGTACTGGGATGGATGGTGACGATTACGTCGTCAAAGATTAGATCATCAAACTTCCGAAGCTTTTCGCTCGATGTCATGTGGCTATGGCTATCCAAATCGACCTTCGAGCCGACTAGATTGTAATGAATTCTCTCGGTTCCATAGTTGTTGAACGAACTGATTACCAGGGTGAGTTCCTGAAAGTTTAGAAGCTCAGAATCCAAGGTGACTTTTTGGTGACCTACCTTTGTGGAGCTATCCGTGCTGAGAGTTGTTTGATATTTCTGACGCAACAGGAATGTTCCATCATAGTTCAGATCCAAACTCTTCTGTTCTACAACTACATCCCATCCATTACGGATATACGTGTCAGGTGTCCAAGGTTGGATGTGAGATGGAACCTAGAAAGTTTGCGTTGATTTCTCTAATCGCTAACTTTAGACTCACCGGAACCCTGGAAACACCCACAAATCGGAGTCTTTCGTCTCTCCAGTTCTGATTCATTTCCAAGATAACTCTGTCCTGTCGAATGTCGATGACTTCAATGGTCAAGTTGACTTCTTGTCTGGCACGATTCGGAGCACTGTATCTGTTGTATTCCATAAACAGATCCTCCCAATCAACGTGATGGGGACGGCGTTCGATGATGAGGTCTTCGTCGAAAGAAGAGTGGACAAGGAGTGGAAGCAGGAGAAGAAGAAGGGGTGGAGGGGTCATGGCTGAAAATCGAGCTAGGTGAAAAAGAACAGATGTTGACGAAACTTGTTATCAATTGGAAGGAAAACTTGGACAAGAAACTCAACGAAAATGCTGCTTTTTTTAGAAACCATGTGACGTTGAAAAAGAGAGAGAAAACGGGAGCCAACAGACATACGGGAAACTGGTAAATCCCCTTGAGGCGAACGGGACACATTTTTCATTTGGATCGCAATTTGTGTGGTTCGGGCTCGAAACGAGGCCTCAGTTTCTCACTCAAATATAAATGAAAAAAGGGCTTTTGGGGTGAAAAAAGAGAAGAAGATATTCCCTTTTCTCTTCTCTTTTCACACCTTTTCAGTCTCAGGGGAACCATTGAGAGGGCGAGAAAGAGAGAGAGTTCATCGGGGATTCTTTTCAACGGAAACGAGCGAAACATTCCAGAAGCAATACTTCGCGGTGCGGTGGGCGGAGAGAATTATGAAAAGAAAAAGGAAAAAGAAACTGGTAGAAGAAAGAAAAAAGAAGAAAGAAGAAGGGTGCGGATGGCAGAATTAGGTTAGTTATATGTGGAATTGGAGGGGAAAGAAGAATGGAAGAATGAGCAGAAAGAGAAGGAGAGGAGGACTGGCAGAAGAAGAAAAGAGCAATTGGTCAATGAGACATGACCGATTGATGGGTGTTCCGAGAGTTTCTGGAGAAGAGGGATTCAGATTTCAGATGATTACGGTAACAGGAAGGATCAGATTGAGTAGAAGAAGAAAACAAGCTTTGATTCCTCGTGAAACTCCGCCCAACAGGATATATGATACTCGGTTATTTATCCAATCAGGCTCATCTTCAGACTTGTTTATAGTAGTGGCGCGGAGAGCGGAAATCCGAAAAATTATTGAAATGAAATGGAAATTCTAGAGTATTTGTGTGTCGTCTTCATTCTTCCGCCCATTCATTTTCTATTCTTTGTGAGTAGAAGATTTGGGAGAGCTGGGATTGTACAGCTCAAAAAGTCAAAGAAAACGGATTCGAGTTGATCGGTACGAACGGTGGAAGACAGGAATAGAAGCGGGAAGCAAACGAAGAAAGGATTTCAATCACAAAACCAATATCTGCTGATCAAAAGTCGAGAAGGATTTGATCCGAGGGTATTTGATAAAGATAAACCAGTTGTTCGTCGCTAGTGTGAATATAGATTTTCTAATATTTTTAGGTCTCCTTTTTTCCTGCTCAGTCTATCTTCCAGTGCAACAAAGACGGTGGGCCGACTCATCTACACCTACACATCCTAACCGCCACTCAAGAACAAAACCATTGATTTTCTGATATTTTCTAAGACTAGGTTATTTGGGGCCCTCTAGGTAATGTTTATAACGTCCGTATGCACCAAAGATGCCCAACTTCCTTTTCAAAGTTCCAGGAATCTTGGAATGTTGACCAGGAAGTTTAGAGCTCCGAAGTGTCAATTGCAGTAACAAGTACAGATTGACAGGGCAAGGAATCTTTTTCATTTAGCTTCTGTGGAAACAGAATGAGGAAAACAAGCGAACAACATAATGCCAAGTCTCAGAACCCCAACACTAGCGGTCCGGAGATCAGAAGAACTGACCAAATGAGAAAACAATTGGCCTTTTTGTGATTGATGGTGCTCGTCCCCCCGTCAGTCGGCCTCTGAGAAAAGGTTCTAGTAGCCATAAAACTGGGAAAGAAGTGACCGAAATGGAAAATGGAACCGAAACGGACAACGACGGCTTAGAGGCGGGACACGGAAAATTTATGATAGGGGACGGCTCGGAGCGAAGCTTTCGCCGGCTCCAGCACCCACACACACAACAATAAATTATATGCGCTTCCGTTTTCGATCCGAAAAAGTACGGAAATTGGAGGGAAAGAATGTAATTATAACTCGACAACGACGTCAGTCACTTTTCCGAGTGAATTGGGGGGAAGGAAGACGTCGTGCAGTGAAATATGATATGCCGGAGCAGCTAGGGGAAGAGACATCGTCAAACCTAACCCGGTCATTAAATACTTTTCCACAGTGGGGAATTGCCTGGAAAAAAAAGAATGGGACCCATTGTAGAAGGACATCATTCCGCTTCACTAATTTCGCTAATGGCTTTTGGTTTTTAGGAAAAAGTCAAGAACGGAAAAGAGGGAAAGGAAGAAAAAACACTTGTGACGAAATAGGAACGGGGTACGGTATCAAAAAGCAGATGGAAACTAGCGAAAGACTCTTCTAGCCCTTCGACCTTCTCAGTTCCGTGCATTTCCCAGTAGAAGTGTGAGAAAAATGATCGAGATTCGATTCGGTCCGGCACGTCATTTGCAATGCACCTCCTCCTTCTCCCATTTTCCTCTTTTCCGTACTCTTTTATGATACATATTCTTTCTGTTTTCATTGTCCACGGCTCAAGAAACAAAAGGAAGGGACCACGAGAGGAATTCGGAAGTAGAGTGAGGCCTTTATGGGTTATGGGTTACAAGTAAAAGTGGAGGAAACGAAGGAAAAGTAGCAAGAAGGGAAGTGGAAGAAGAAGGGGAATAAAGAAAAGAGAAGTCGGTCCCGGGTAATAATAGTAACACAACAACAACAAGAACGACGACAATGAACAGAGGTAAACGAAAAGGGGGATTGGGGTGTGGGAACGGGAACGAAGACGATGTAAATAGACGGGCGCGGTTGACGAGAAGAGGAACTCTTTGGATGGAGATACAACATGTTCCAATTGTTCTCAAGGGGATCCGGCAGGGAAATCTGGGCATGATGGAGGGAAAAAGTGCAAAGTTATTATGGATCAGATTGAATGGACAATAGAGGGATCGGTTTGTCTGGGAGATACTGGATTAAACTTTGAGATGAACAGGTGAAAATCATGAAGCTGATTTGGTAAATGAGGAGAAGCAGCTGATAAGCTTTGATGCTTCACCGACAGATCAGTGGATCAGAGGAACGGATCTCGTTTATAAACTAGTTTCAATAGAAAACACTTGCAACCAACTGCAAAACTTCTTTTAGAGTTGACAAGAGTGTCTCTGCTGATTTCCGATTCTTCTACTCCTCCTCCAAATGCTTCCAACTCTTTCTAGATTCTAGAAAAACAACTTTCCGCTAGAAATAAATTGCTTTTTTATCAGAAGTTACCATCTTTTCGCTCTGTTTATTTACTTATACTCAGTCCATTAGGTTTTCTCAAAAGACGAAAAGAAAGACTGGAAACTAAACGAAAATGAGTCAAAAAGAAGGGGACAGCAGTCAAGAAAAACGGAGAGAAGGCGGCTAAAAAGGAGTTCACGCGGGGCAAGAAAAGCGAAACAAAAAGGGAAAAGAACATGTGTGGAGCCTTGAAAATTGATGAGTTTTGTGGGTTGCGGAGCAAGTGTCCGAACGAGAAGAGAAACCCCGAACTTTGTGATGAATTTCCGAGCGGACAATTGATGAAGGACTTTCTCAGTTGGCATATGCACTCCTTCGGGGTTTCGGATGAGTTTTTTTGGGATTTGGGTATGGGTTAGAGTTTAAACAAAAAGGATGTAGGTTCGGGGATTTGTTAGTGGAAGTTTCGAGAACAGGTGTTTTCTAACTTCGAGCCCATTTCTCAAGTTTCTAGGAATGGACCAAGATAAACAAAGGTACACTTTGACTTTGCCTTTGTCATGACATTTCTATGAGTGTTGGTAAAGATTCTCGGAACCTATTTGACTCAGAAAACATTCAACAATAGCGCTGAATGTTCCTCTTGACTGCGGCTGCCATGTATCAAAAACTGCTATCAAAGTAGACCTGTCAAACTTCTAGGAGAATCGGAAGTATGTAAGTGAGCCGGATTTCCTAATTTTAGACTAAACTCCATCTGAACCGGGAGCAACAGACATTTGGAACAAAACACACACATTTCATCTTCCAGAATGAGTCGTTACCAACCACGAGTCACTCCACAACCCACCTGAAAAACAACAATTAGAGACCTCGTCTCCGGAAGACAGTGAGTACTCCAAGATGGAAAGTTTCCGGGGAGATGTCAGTCATTTCGGGGGAAAAAAGCATTCTCTTGACCGCCAAATGGGAAAACAGAAAACAGAAAATGGACGGCGAGAGCAAGAAATCGAGTTATGCGACGGGGGGACGTCTTACGGAGGAGACTACTAATGAATGACACTTGACATTCCGGGTTCTGCAGAAAACATTTAGTTGTTCCGAGGTTGGTTGTGGGTTCTTTAGATGGATTATGCAACTGTTTATATACAAGAATAGTACCCAGATGGTCCATGACAATTGAGAGAATCTACAGTAAAGAACAGCATCGAACAAGACGGTTTCAATTCCTTCTCCACTGCTCTTCACGACTCGTCAATGGCACATAGATCACTCCGCTAATGTCTGTTTTGTGGATTTCCCCGTTGATCTTGTCGATTTGCATAAACACCTGATCCCCAGTCGCTATCTCTACTGGAATCATCATTCTTCCACCTTCCGCGAGCTGGTCGATTAACTGAAATCATTTCACAATGTACCAAAGAGAAATAATGGCGGGGAATTGGAAAGAAATTTGAAATTCAAATTAGCTGAAATTTGATTTGTTATTTATCTAGTCTCTCGACACAAACCGAAACGGTCTGTATCATTATGCTAATCCGTTCAGCGTGGAAGTGTCGGTTCTGTGTTTCTTCTGTGACCCCAACGTGGAAACTGAAGTGCCTGCTGGTGGATTAGCACCTCCTCATCTTGAATTCACGATTCAATTTGTGAGAGCATCATGCGCTTCGTCCGAAACGTCCTTTCGGAGTTGCCTTTTCTCCCTTTTTCCCTACTTTTTCTTTCTTTTCCTCCCATGTCACGTACCGCTTTTGGCAGTCCTTTTGCAGCGGCTCCCACGTGAATCGCGTTGTAAGGTCCTCGTTCTGCGAATCCTTCCCGACCATCTCCCTGAAGCGAATTGTTTTGTATCACTGTATGAAACGTTTTCCCACTTCAACTAGCACAATATTTCGACTATCGAGCAAATCCTGATGATGTTTCTTGATGTTCTTCTCACTCAATTCCACCAACTCTGGAATGTGCTCAATGCCAACTACTGTTCCGTTCGGTGTTACCTGAAAGCTGAATGAGTTCATTGAATTGAAAGAGTCGGTTCCAACCATCTTAGCCATGCATGCCGTCAAATACCCACTTCCCGAGCCAACATCAAGGGCTTTGGCACCGGCGGCCAGGTGGTTCTGGAGGTGCTCGAGAGCAGCTGCGTGCTGTCAAAAAAACGAGTTGTGGGATTGGAGGAAGAGCTCTTTGTGCCTACTTTGTTGTAGGAGACTAGCGGTTTGATCTTGTTCTCTTTCAAACCTTTCTATCTATTGAAATTTCCATAACAATGATCACAATACGGTCAATGACCCATCCCCAGATCAACCAGAAAAACAGAGACCAACTTTCCTGACTTTTCGTTGTTGGTCTCTTCCCTTTTCTTACCATATGTGGTGCCGAGATGGTCGCATTGTACCCGATTCTCTGTGGTTCATCTCGATACGGTCCGACTGGTGCAAAGTCACCACGATCCACTGCCAACATTGCCTCACCCACTCTTTTGTTCGTGAATATGTTGTGACCTAGAACCAAGAATGATGAGGAAACAGAGCAGGGTGTCCTAATGAATTTCTTGTTTTGGTGCACGCATTCTATGGATTAATTGGGGTTCTGCGTTTCTTTGGGAGTACTGGACTCTAGCTGCTTCTTATTTTCTTTTTGTTGGAGATGTATGCTCAAATTTCACGAAGTCTTGTTTTCTTACAATCTTCTCGAAATCTTCCAGAGCTCTTTTTTACGTTTATGGAAGGGTTTTTGCCTCTTTTCTGCTTTCTCACTTCTAATTCTCAATTTCTCAACTGAAAACTCACTTCTCAAATTGGCAACGAGTCCCTCGTTAGAAGTGGAACTGCACCTCCACGACATACTCCCCAATGCCCGATTCGATAGCAGAAGTAACGTTGAAAATACTTCCAACCGTTTCATACAATTTCAAACACACCAATTCTCCTTGAGTGTGAATGACCAGGTCGTGCTGGAAAACTTTGAAAATCAGTCAGTTGTCAGTTGTTTTGGCGTTTTGCTTGATGTTCGAGACGTTCGAATCGATGCGGAAAACCGAGAAAGACCGGGAGAGAAAGAGACGCAGAGAGAGAAGCGAAGAGGGAAACGGAGAGAAAGATGACCAGTTGGGTGAACTCTTCGGTGGAGTGGGTGAGAGGTTGAGAACGTTGGAGTTGAGAAGATAACTGACAATTTGACGAAGAGAAATCTTATCTACCGTTCAGAATAATGGCCAAAGAATGTCTGCGGATCGATAAAAACAGACGAAGAAAGGAATCAATGAAAATGTTCATGCACGACTGAGCTAAATTAAATAACTCAATTGTCCAGCGAACCAATGAATTCTCCGAATAGCAGAGAGGGGTCTTATCGAGTAGTTAGTGCTCCTGACTCGTCCTTCTCCTTCTTCTTTTTCTCACAGCTGCTGACCATTCATTGTCTTGTTAAACGTGTGTCTGCCGTCCGCGAGAGAGCACCCCCGTGGGCAAATATCTACGCACTTTTTCATACTTTTTGTTGTAGCTTTTGACGCCTAAATTTCGTCATGTTTTGTGGAGACATTGTTCGTTTTGCACGTAGATTTCTGAATTGTTGCGGGGGTTCTGGCTCTTTTGTTTTTATTGGAAAAAATATAGAATCTAGACAGAAACATGATTTTTTCTTTCCATTTCCCTTGATTTTTTTCACAGATTCTTTCAAGACTTTCCACATCTCCCCAAATCTCCACGACCTCGCCCTTAACCGCCGTGAAAACATGGTCAAATAACCCATCGTGGCGTCCAATTTCGTGCAGCAGATGCACTTTGTGTATGCCATATCTCGTGCTTCTTCATCTCCTCGGCAGCTCGTCAAATCCGTCCGCGCGTAACTCTTTTTTCCCCTTTCCACCGCCTTCTGTCTTTCTCTAATTCTCGCCCACTCTCGTGTTTCTCTTCCAGAAAGACCCCGCCCCGTGGAAAGATGCCAATGCGGAAAATCGTGATGTTGGGCGCCAATGCGCGTACGCAGAGATCTGTCTCGTCTATTCAGGTACGTTGGTGTTTGGCTAAGCGTCCCTGGGACCACTTTGCTATTCTGAGGTCACTACTGGCTTCTTGATCTGTCTGTTTATGGCCTAGATCGGTTCCTAACGGTTACACATTTAGAATTTAGTAATTGAAAGACCTTTGATGAAAAGTATGGCGCTTCTTGTAGTCCCTCTATGATCCATTCTGACACCTGAGCCTCAAAAGAAAAGCTATCCGTTCTTTGAACTCTGATCGTCTAAAAATATCATAACTTGTCTCTCGAACATTCTCTCACAATCCCCCACTCGCTCAGTCAAGAATATTTTCGTCTAACCCAAAACTAGCTGTGCTCGTTTATCACTTGCCTCCTCCGCCTCGACGCCGTCGCCACCAAAACCAATTCGATTCTCTTTTTCTCTCTTCTCTTTCGGCTTCCAAAACTCGTCTAACCATGACCAATTTGTACTTTACGAGCGCGTGTCCACATGTTCTCCCAACGATAAAACGGTGACACGAATGGGACGAAAAACGGAAGAGTTATAGTCGAATTCAATTGAGCCCTCAAAGTTCAATCGCATGATTTCTGGCTTGCTAGGGGAGACGTCGACGGAGCAGAAAACAAATAAATAAACAGAAGAAGGAAGAGATTATGAGGATTATTGACACCCTCCGTTGCTCTCCGTCCAACTCTCTCATCTGAAACCCAAAAAACCACTACCACCACGAAAACATTCTGAGATGGTGGGACACAGGAATCGGAGTATTTTCCAGTTGCCCGCCGAGTACTCTCCATCTGCTTCTTCGGCTCCGTATTTCAACTACGTCAAGGATGACTTTATCGTGGATTTGAGACAACATTCTGGAGGAGAAGAAGATGTCACGCAGAGTGAATTGGATGTGGATGAACAGAAGAAACCGGTAAGAAGTTGAAATGGATCCCTTATTCCATTCAGTCTCTTTCAGCTCAAAGATCTGCTCCATGAGCGATGGGAGAACGCGAAACAGTTCAATGCATTCAACTACTCACTGAACTGTATGTACAGATGTCTAGACGGGAAGTACGATCTGTCGATGCAGCTGAACATCGAGCGAGGAGAGCTGCGACGGAAACCGATGCACTTCAAGAACATCAAGGAACCATTCAACCACTTGAGATTCAATTTTACCAAGTTGCATGACAAAGAGGTTGGTCTAACGCAGAGAAAGAGATGGAGTATATGTATAAAGTTTTTCTCATTCAGATTCTATTCTACTTGAAATGCGACGATGACCCGATCAGTGTGGATCCGTTGGACAGACATCTGGTGGCTGTGAATGCATCTCCACTGGAAAGAGATCACTCTCTTATCATTCCATCGGTCAACAAGTGCAATCCACAAGTTATGACTCTTCAAGCAGTCAGAATCGCAGTTGATTTGATGCTTCTGGTGGACGATGACATGTTCCACATCCTCTTCAACAGTCTTCTCGGTCAAGCATCCGTCAACCATCTCCATCTTCATGCCATGTACTGGCCATACGACTCGGATCTTATTAACAGGGTATGTTAGACAAAATCGAAAAGCAACTGTTGAATTCTGAATGTTTCCAGCGCTGCGAGCCCCTCTACGACGTGCCGGACGTGTTCGTCATCCGGCCTCCTAACTGGATTTGTCCCGCCATCGTTTTCCAGTTGGCTAGAATTGAGGACTACGAGAAGTTCAAAATGTAAGAATCTGCATTTCAGCCAGACAGGCAGGTAATCGAATTCCACTTTCCAGGAACATCTTCAAGTGCGTGGAACACTTGACGGAAGCCAACCAGGCACATAACTTGTTCCTCGCCAGAGCACAACCAATCAGGTTCGTAGAACTGCTTCATTCACAGAACTTACTTGTTTTCCTTCCAGGACAACCGGTGCTGAAAAGGAAGAGGATCGAAGAGGCGAGCGACCGCAACTTGTGACGTGCTACGTGTTCCCCCGAATGAACATGATCGGAGCAAAACCGCCATCAAACTTCAATCCGGCTGCTAATGAACTTGCAGGCAACTTGACATCATACAGTAATCCCGAGAAGCGGAAGCCATAATCTCATCATGAATTTGCAGCAATTCGTTTCTTCGAATCGGCCAACGAGCAGGCGGTAATTCGGATAATCGAGGAGGAAGCGTCGTTGGATGACGACACTTTTCAGAGTGTAAGTGTTATTTCGGTTCATTGGATGTTAAACTTCTGATTCAATGATTTCAGCTGTGTTTTGACCTTGCTGACGTGCTCATCGGAAGGTCTGTCGGGACATCAAGACCAGTGGATTTGGATGTATTGGAGGTAAGCAACAAATTCATAATTTTCAGAAACAATATCATTTAGGGATTGACGTCTCCTGAAATCGACGAACTCCGCGACTCGTTCCAGTCTTTCATGCCCCGTTCTCCTTCAATCCGACACCGAAGTTCTCCGCGAACACAATCTGATGAAGGACCTGAATAACTTATCGTCTTGTCTCATATCACCCATAATAAATAAGTATTTACATTTCAAAGTCGTCGTCAGGGCACGTTTCAAGCTACACAATACTCAGATCATCGGAAGCGTAACGCCTTTTTTTTCTGCTCCGACAAACTTGACAAACTTCCCTAATCAGCTTTTTTTCCTCTCTAAAAACCACAAACAACTTTTTTCTTCTTTCAAATGGACACGTTTACTCCCCAATTCTCCTTCACCGTCATCTACGGAGCACTGTCATTCGCTGTCTACATCCTGACTGTTGTCATCATTCAATCCGATAAAACTACGTTTTCCGGATCGTTCTTCTTTCTCTTCAAAGCAAACTTCTTCTACGTAAGTTAACAAGCCCATCTGTTTTCAGCTCGTTTATTCCAGAACCTGCTAACCTTTTCCAACTCTTTTGTCAGCCTTCGAGTCCCTCAGAACACTTGCTACAACTGTTCCCTCGCCCCATTCTTCCATTCCCTGGGCAACGACAGCACCTCCAGCTTCCCTTTACACATCTTCTACGGCATTCAGCTAACCATGGTGTTCCCTCAGTACTCCATGAACCTTCTGATCTCTCTCAATCGATTCACAATGTTTTTCTGGTTGAATCGGAACGACAAGAACTGGAAACTCATCTGCCCATTTGCCCTGATCCTCATAACTTTCCTCCCTTTCGTTGAAACGTATGGAATGTTCCTGGATAGAAGCTACTTCGTGTATGGTCCTACCGTCGGTGGTTTCATTTGTTTCTCTCGATTCGTGAGTTCCCAGTCAACCCCGCTCCCTTGTAACCGAGTTCCAGGAAATCCAAGGAATCCTCTCCACAGCTATCGGTTTCATGACTCTCAGCACAGCTCTCTCTGCATTTCTCAACATTTCCTCTCTGGTTTTCCTGTCCAAAATGGGCGAGAAGATCAAGAAAGTAGACCGTACCCTTCTCTACGTATCCCTTATCTCATTCTTCGTCGAATTGTTCTGTCTCGTCGAAACTCTGCTCGTCAAATTCCACAAAGAGATTCCTCTCTGGTTGGCTGCCGCTGCGATCTGGATCATTCCGTATTCGAGTGATCTACTCACAATGAGTCAGCCGTGGGTGCTCATTATGTTCAGTTCAGCGGTAAACACCTTCTTATCTTATCATTGATTACGTGTTATTTCAGATGCAAGAGAAGCTGAAGCGCCTCTTCGGATGCGGCGATTCTCCGAAACCTCGCATCGTCTCCGTTTCGTCACGCCAAAGTGCTCTTTCCGTCACAGCTGCAGCTCCAAGTTTCTAGTTTTTTGAACTGAATGAAGCTAATGTGTGATCACTTCTTACTCACGCCTAAATGCATAATACTCATGGAACTCTTGAAATTTATGAACATGCGACATTTATTATTTACAGACATTTTTGACAAATTCCAAGCAATTACGTTTTACATTTTGTATAAAATGGCATGATCCGAATATCCAGACGACTCTTCAACTCCTGAACCGGATGCGTCATCATCGACGGGGATCCCAAACGACTCTCCATGAGATTCTTCGGGTTCCAGATGATTCTCCCGATGCTTCTCCAGATGATTCTTCGCCAGATGCCTCTCCAGAAGTCTCGATTCTTTTATCAGTGCTCCAAGAGGTTCCCGAAGATTCTTCTTCCTCCGCTGTACCTTCTCCTGATGATTCTTCGCCGACTACTCATCTTCTGACAACCCAGAAACCATTGGCTACAGAAGTACCGGTAGAAGCGGCCGTGGTGATTAGAGCAACGGTAGACTCAGAAGATAAGATAACGGCATCTAGAGAAGAATAATCTGAAGAATCGTCTGGAATACACACTGTCTAATAAAGCAATCTATTTTACACATGTTTTATTAGGACAACTACCACGGGAGTTCCCCAGAGATCTTTTTCTTCAACTGCAAAGTAGTTGGCTGCCAAGTTGCATCGTCTTTTAACTGGCGGACAACGTATGTAGAGCACTCTAAAACATTTGAAGTTATGAGATCCAATCTACTAATCTTACTGCATTCCTTCGAGACCGTTCTGAGAACATTGTTAGGTGTGCGACGGATTTCTAGGAGAATCTCCTGCAGCCTCATTTCAACTACTTTTTCACGCTCAGCATATGTGTACACGGGACGTGGCTCAGGGACACCATTATCCTGAGTGTCCTGTTTCTTCGTGTCCGCCAAAGTCGCAACAACTGCAGGGATAGAAATGCTTGTTTCCAGAGCCGTCGATTGATGCTTGGATGGAACCTGACTTTGAATCGGTTTTTCGAGCTTATGTCCCTTTCGAAGAATCCGGATACCATTATCCCGATCATCCTGTTTCTTCGTGTCCGGCGTACTCGCAACAACTGTAGGAATAGAAGGCTTTGTATCCGGAGCCATCGTGACCTTTTCGAGTGCCTTCGCCTTCTCCATCCTTTTGCGAATCGTTCTCAAAGCTGTTCTGATGACCTTTTGATCATACTTCAGGTCAAAATACTTGTCGAAAAGCATGTCCTTCTCTTTACAGATCTTGTCGTCTTCACTTCTGAGCCGAGACTGTTCGTCTAGAAGCTGTTGCTGCAAAACTGTGGATACGACTTTTGAGTGGAAAGATTTCCTACCATCGGAAGCGTTAACAGCGACTCGGATCCTGGTACCAGAAATCCTTTCCGTGTGGTTGTCATGTCTAAATTCAGGAGATGATCCTGTTTTCCAATGAGTTGAAAGACTTACTGAGTTTATTGTTATTGCGTCAAGTTGTGAGTCGAGTAACTGAAAACTGAAGAATAAATTTGAAACCGAAAAGATCTAATCATGTTTTTCGATCTTTTCAGCGAAGTTCACGGAGTTCGCGGAATGCTTGGATTACAAAGAGTTCACGAACAAATTCTTGGATGGCTGCCGCTGCGATCTGGGTCATTCCGTATTCGAGTGATCTGCTCACAATGAGTCAGCCGTGGGTGCTCATTATGTTCAGTTCAGCGGTAAACACCTTCTTATCTTATCATTGATTACGTGTTATTTCAGATGCAAGAGAAGTTGAAGCGTCTCTTCGGATGCGGCGAGTCTCCAAAACTTCGCATCGTCTCTGTTTCGTCACGCCAAAGTGCTCTTTCCGTCACGGCTGCAGCTCCAAGTTTCTAGTTTTTTGAACTGGATGAAACTAATGTGTGATCACTTTTTTTTCACGCCCAAATGCATAATACTCATGGAACTCTTGAAATTTATGAACATGCGACATTTATTATTTACAGACATTTTTGACAAATTCCAAGCAAGTACATTTTACATTTTGTATAGAATGGCATCATCCGAATATCCAGACGATTCTTCAATTCCTGAACCGGATGCGTCGTCATCGACAGGGATCCCAGACGACTCTCCAGGAGATTCTTCGGTTCCAGATGATTCTCCCGATTCTTCTCCTTCATTAATGCTTTCAGAGGATCCCGAAGACTCTTCTGTACTCGCCAAACCGCTTCCTTCGCCAGATGCCTCTCCAGAACTCTCGATTCTTTCATCAGTGCTCCGAGAGGATCCCGAAGACTCTTCTTCCTCTGCTGAACCTTCTCCTGATGATTCTTCGCCAGATGATTCTTCTCCAGAAGCTTCCATCTCGTCTTCCAAGGTTTCCATAGCTTTAGTGGCCACGACAGCTTCAACCGGTGTTTCTGTAGTTGTTGGCTTCTGGGTCGTCGGCACTTGGGTAGTCGTAGTGGTAGTTGTAGTTGTACTCGTGGTCGCCTCACCCAGGACTGTGACCGTCGCATTTTTCTTCTCCGGAATGTTCAGTGCTTGACTCTCATTCTTGCTGTACATTTCGAGAACTGAAACAAGGAATTGCTGAGAAGATAATTGAGAGTACAAAACTCACTGAGCTGATCCAAAGTCTTGACACTGACATCCAATGGAGACTCGATTGGCTGCAGTTCTGGGAGAGCTTGTGGCAGTGGGACACCATTGTGATCTAGAGGCACCAGGTTGGAGAGCTGGAAGTACAATCAGTATAATAACCGCTTCGTTGAGCAGCTTACCAATTCATCTTGAGCGGTTCTCTCCCGAATCTCTTTGGCGGCCTTCTCCGAGTACATTCTCTTGAGTTCCTCGTCCATCGTAGAGGCAATCCGGTGCTTCTGCAGATCAGCGTTGCTGAAATCAAAACGAATACTAGAACAATGACGGTAAATGATTACTTGTGCAGGTAAGCGCAGTTCTCTGGCATAAACATTCCAAGAACCGGGCGGATAACCGAGAGTTTGTTCTGACTCGCAGCAATCGGACGGACGAACACTTCGGAGAGCAAAGTCCCAGCGGATCCTTCGCAACGAGTGTTGAACTTGGAACGGATGCAGTCGAGCATGCAGTCACCGATTCTGAACAAAATTCACGTGATAATGTTACATCCCAGCTTTCTTACTTGCACAGATCATTGGTGAACTGCCGGAAGTTTTCGAAGCCTTGTTGAGTGGACTCTGGAGTCGGTGGCTTTCCAATGTTGCCCAGCATATCCGCCCAACCACCTTGACCTCCAGTAGCTCCTTGCAGGAATGCCATCGGATTCGTGTTTGTGCCAGTGGCTGCGCCGACGATATCACTGACTCCTTGTTGGATAGTGTTCTGCATTGTCGACCGCATGATCCAGTTCATGAACAAGTTCTTCGTCTGACACTGGTTCTCGCATTCTGAAAGTGGGACTGTTTCCAGTTCGAAAGAGCTACTAACCAGACTGCACAAGTCCCGCTTCTCTGTCGATGCACTGAATGGTGGCGTTGAAAGCGAGTTCCTGCTCGACACACATGTAATGCAGTCCGCTAGTCATCATCTCGAACATTCCACGATCATCGTTGTCGCATCGAGCATCTTCGTTGACACAAATCTGAGCGTCTTTGTATTTTCTGAAACAGGTCTATTGAAAACCGTGCTCTAAACCGATAAGCTCACCCGCAAATCTTCTCATATCGCTCGATGTGACTCATCTCCTGAAGGACCATGCCAAGTGTTTCCTTCAAATCGGTAGAGCAATCTCGAGGACATTCGCCCATCTCGTCGAAATCGATTATGAAGTTTCCGTCGTGACTGCTTGAAGCGCGTGGAGCACTGGAACATTGCTGTATTTAGTATAAACACAATTTGAGCCACTCACATCGAGAATTCATCCAGCGGCGACTGAGGAACTTCGTCGACTCGAAGCATCGCCGGATCAATGAGTTCGTGGTCTTCCTCAACCAGTGTTCCATTCTCTTCTGACAGGTTATCGTCGAGTTTCGTGCCATTTGATAGCAAGTTTTCAATAGTGGGAGCCTGAAATTTAACTTTAAAATTGCAAAAGACATGGAAAAACTACCGTTCTCAGTGAAATCTCTTCAGTTTTTGGCCACCAAGGAAGAAACGATCGGAGATAGTTGTTTGTGACTTCCAGCGGGTTCGGGGTGGTGGTATTTTGACAGGACACATGAATAATTAGTAAGCAGAGGAATAATTTGAGTGGCGACATGGGTTAGTGGAGGGAAACTGGAGAAAAACGGCGAGAAAGTAGGCCGTAATTCGGTGAGATTTCATTTGGCGCATTGAGCAGCTACCGTACTTCAAAGGCGCATGGCTCATTTCTGTGATGGGTCTCGCAACGATTTACACTTTTTACAAATTTTGATAGACCGCAAAAGAAAAGAAAAAAGAGGAAAAGTAGAGTATTTTTCTCATAATGAACTGGCCATTGGTAGCCCAGGACGACGACTGCACCGAGGCAACGCGCATTTCTGAAGATGGTGGCTCGGTCCTCTATACAACTCCAGGTTTTGGAGGCATGTTTGACATCTCTCATTTTGCACATTACATCAATGACAAGTATTATTTCATTTACTGAACTTCGAGACCTCTAGGAACCGTTTTCCTGATAGATGGTTGTCAAATTAAGGGAATTTGGGAAGATAACTGTTGTGGCAAATGCGTTACTGAGAAAACAAAAGCTTCAATATGATAAACAGGAATAGACAGCACCATGACGAGTTTCCAATAAAATCTTCTTGATGTTTACGCTCTGATAGTTTCCTTTGAATGGTGTCCATGTTTATTCAAGACGAGACAACATAAAATATAAGATTTCCTTGCTGCCAAATATCAATTCGAACATTACATGTCTTTTGTATATGTACCGGAACTCCAAGTTCATACTGCTGTTTTGTTCACTGACTGATGATACATACATCGGACGTGTCATAATTATCATTGCTAATTTTCTACTCTATGTGTTGATTTATACCATTTGAAAGGGCTAATCCACGAGTCTTTTGTTCTTTCATCACTATCAACTTGAACATTTGACACGTTATCTCTCCCTCAACTTCTCGTGTACACTGTCCTCTCTTCCAATGAGCCACACCCAAATCAGTCCATATCGATAAGAAAGTTTCAGTCGAAAATGTACTCGCGGCTGAATGGAGGCACTTCTGATGTCTACAAAGTGTTCGCAGTCCTATTCTCAATGTTGTTTCTGTATTATATTCTAGCTGATAAGAATTGTTATGATTCTGAAGACAATCCTCCGCTTCAAGGGTTCGCAGAGCCAGTGGAGGGGTCTATGAGTGAGCTGAAGAAAGCAAACAGTCCGCTGGAGTTCTCAAACTCGAAGGATATTGCTATTCTGTTAGTGATAACCGAGGAAACGAATCCGAACTATTATGACGTCGCGATCAGTGAGTCAAACACTTCAAAGCTTTTTCAAATTAGGGTTTAGAAAGCGTGGAATGTTACGCAAAAGCTCAAGGATACACTTTCCTTCTGGTTAAAGACAATAAGCATGATTGTAAGAACAAAGATGTAAGTGAAGGGATAGCTAGCTCCTAATTTCAAACGAATAATCACTTCAGAAGTTCTTCCGTCGCCACTGTGTAACCGCAAAGATCCTCCCGAACTACCGAGCCATTCTGTTCCTCGATGCAGACATTGGAGTAGTGAACCCAAAGAAGTAGGCAAACTAGTTGTTCTTATACAAAAACACACACAATTCAATTTTCAGAAGGATAGAAGAGTTTCTCGATGAAGATATCGATGTGACCTTCTATGACAGACATTTCAACTTCGAAGTGATGGCTGGTTCGTATTTGGTCAGAAACACGCCGTTTGCTATTGAACTGATAAGAGACTTTGGGGAATACGAGTACAAACTGCCGAATAGTTTCCATGGAACTGACAATGGAGCAATCCATGTGAGAATACCTTTTGAGACTGTTGGATAATGATAGGGTTTTAGATCTTCCTCGCTGAAAAGTTGTTCCCGAACAACAAATACGAGATAGATTTGTGTCGAAAAGCATACGGACACTCGAAAGATTTCGATGACGTTGGCACGTATACAGCATGTATTCGTGCGATTTTTGGGGCACAGACTGATTTTGGGAAAGTAAGAATCATGAGAAAAGTGAGTTCTTGAGTTTTCGATATGTTTTCTCTGTGAAAAACATGAATTCAGGGCACCGGATGGGCTCGAGATGACTGGTTGACGAGTGGAGTGTGGAGTCCCGAAAGAGATTTCATGTTGCACGGATGGAAGACGAATCATTTGAAGACACCTCCTTCTGGGTCTATTGAAGCAGTGGCAATGAATTGGGACACGTGGTACAGTCCGTTTGCTGGGGATATTGTTGTGGAGAAGTGCACATTGGGGTGGGTTGTATAGAGAGGATTAGACAATCTATGAGAAAACATGTTTCAGCAACACGACATGGTCCTACAACAAACAGCTAATCGGAAGTAAAGATGCAGTGAACGATGGACTTCGAAAGTACGAGGAGAAGGTGTCATACAACAAAATAAAACAAATGGGTAAAATATTGGGTCTCATGGAGAGAAATAGCGGGTGAACTCTTTGAATTTTGGTTTTTTCTCAATGTATTCAATAAAACTTGCTCTTCATTCATTTCTTTTTCCTTTTTCTCTTGAAGTGTACTTTTTGTTGAATGTTCTCCTCCTGGACTTCAGCTCAGCTCTTCGAGTCATTTATCAAGTTGGCTAGACGACAGTTAAGACGCATTCTCTGAGAAAAGTGAACTTTTTTCAAAGGGCCGGGAACAGTTTTTTTTCGTGTTCCGGATTTACTTCAAACTTTTATAGGGGGCATATTAGGGTGTCAGAAAACCGAAAATTTGGTCAGATTTCAATGGTATAGCTTCTCTGATTTTTGGCAGCCGCCAAAAGGTGAAAACTTCAAAACACCATAACTCGCTTCAAACTCAAAATTGTGCGAGATTGTTTCTGCAGCGTAAATAACTTGTTTATGTGTACGTTTTTCATATTTTTTTAAAATTTTCCTACTTCTAGAAATTTTTTTCTGAATTTTTTTTTTCGATTTTTTTTCATATTTTTTTTTCTGAACTAGACCTATCTGAGATTTTTTTTTTCATCAAATTCTACGATCTTGATAACCTATATGCAGTTGTTTTCAAGACTCTGGATGGGCCGCCGACATTGGGAAAAAAATTTGAAAACAACCCATTTTTCCAAAAAACCTTCCAGCTGAAAAAAAAACTTTCTCATTTTTGATGAAAACACATTTTGAAAAGTAGATTCTTGTAGGAAATGTCTCGCTGATCACTTTTGTAGTTGATCACTTTTTGATTGCTCTTTTGGTTCTCGAGTTATAGACGTTTTCCTGAGACGCGTCCAAAGTCAGCGCGTGGCGGCCGGGCAAGCCGGTGCCAAAAAGTGGGATGTGCAAGATTGATCATAACTTGGCGGACAGGCAATATTTCAACAAATGGTCAACTGCAAAATTGTTCAGCAAAGAATTTTCTATTGATTCGTGTTAATTTTGATAAGTTATTATTTGAAATAGTTACGTAATCTGTTGTTGAAAATCAGTTAAGTTCAAAACGTCCGATATAAGTTGTTTTTGCAAAACACAAATTGAATTTGACACGAATCAATAGAAAATTCCTTGCTGAACAACTTTGCAGTTGACCATTTGTTGAAATATTGCCTGTCCGCCAAGTTATGATCAATCTTGCACATCCCACTTTTTGGCACCGGCTTGCCCGGCCGCCACGCGCTGACTTTGGACGCGTCTCAGGAAAACGTCTATAACTCGAGAACCAAAAGAGCAATCAAAAAGTGATCAACTACAAAAGTGATCAGCGAGACATTTCCTACAAGAATCTACTTTTCAAAATGTGTTTTCATCAAAAATGAGAAAGTTTTTTTTTTCAGCTGGAAGGTTTTTTGGAAAAATGGGTTGTTTTCAAATTTTTTTCCCAATGTCGGCGGCCCATCCAGAGTCTTGAAAACAACTGCATATAGGTTATCAAGATCGTAGAATTTGATGAAAAAAAAATCTCAGATAGGTCTAGTTCAGAAAAAAAAATATGAAAAAAAATCGAAAAAAAAAATTCAGAAAAAAATTTCTAGAAGTAGGAAAATTTAAAAAAAATATGAAAAACGTACACATAAACAAGTTATTTACGCTGCAGAAACAATCTCGCACAATTTTGAGTTTGAAGCGAGTTATGGTGTTTTGAAGTTTTCACCTTTTGGCGGCTGCCAAAAATCAGAGAAGCTATAACATTGAAATCTGACCAAATTTTCGGTTTTCTGACACCCTAATATGCCCCCTATAAAAGTTTGAAGTAAATCCGGAACACGAAAAAAAACTGTTCCCGGCCACTTTCCATCCAGTGGGAGAATGCGTCTTAATTGGCTGTTACACATGCTCAATGGGGGTCCACCACGCTCTAAATTTATTACACAACGACGAAAAGTATACTAACTACATAACTGCATGTCAAGGGAATGTTGTGAATATGAATGTACTAGACATCTGGGAGTCGTTAGGAAGACTTCAAACTTTGCCTGACAACCTGCTCTTTGTGCCAAAAGCATCTTCTTCTTCTTTCCTCCTCCATAAATCTTCACACCGGTCCCTCCTCTCTGCCATAAAGACCATCTGCCCCATCTCCGAAATGAGCTCATCCTTCGTTGTCACCGCCAATTGCAATTGCCCATGAGAGATGATGAAGTGGTTTTGGAAGCAATATGTACAATGGAAAGAAGCTTCAGAGTCTGGACCAATCGTGTCATTGACACAAACATCAAAAAAGTTGGGGGCAGCTGTTGCGGGGAGCAGGATTAATAAGCAACACGCGGAAAGTGTAAAGTCGGCGCAAAGGGTCCGCTGGTACCTGACCGCTCATAAAAAGTGTAACGTTTCTGGATTGTTCTGATTCTTAGTTTTGAATTTGCAACAGAGCATTTCAACTGGGAAAAGGTCATAACAAGTTCAAGTTCACAATGAAACAGAAACTACGGGAACCAACTGCCGCAAAGTACCCTGTACCGTTGTTTCACAATTCAGTAATCCGGTATCACCCCCGGATAATCCTTTCCGCGTCCTCTTGTTCCCTCCCCTCTCTGCAATAAACATCCATCTGTCCGTCCGTGTTATCGTGCCTCCGGGAGCTTGTGCTCCTTTCCATTGTCGAGGAGACCGCATGATTGCCCCAGAGCCCTTCCCCTCCTCCACACGCACATTTCTCTCCCACATTGCATATTCCTATTCTGTTCGGCAACACTAATAACTAATAACTTTTTTCCTCTTTTTTATTCCGGAAACTTTCTAATTGATATTTCCTTTTCTCCTCTCTTTTCACCTCTTTTCCGATTACAACAAATCAAACATATGTGTCAAGAAAGTTGTCCCGTACTCTTTCCGCTCACCTTTTTTACGATCCCACTTTATGTATCACCTCTCGGAGTGAAGCCTAGAATGGAAGCGACAAAGTTTGCCACGACGTGTTGTCCTCGGAGGGTTTCCAGACAAACATTCGTCCTCTTTTTGTTCTTCTTTTCCCCCTTTTTCAAAACACTTTCACTATCATCTCGGAGGGTTTCCCATACTTTAGTTTTGAGAAACCCGAGGTTTATTTCCCGTTTTTTCAGGCAGATATATGGGTGGAAAAGTATTGTTTTTTCTCAGAGTTGCAGTTCTAAAGGCTGTCAATAACAAAGTCTATGCGACCGACTTTGACCGCTCTGCATAAGGTCTTGAAAACAACAGGACTCCTTCAAGTACTATTCTCTCTTTTTCTGTGTGATCACTTTCTGAATGTTCTTTGAAAGTTAGATGGAGAAGAGGAAACCTTTGAAGGCAATATTCAAGGAAGAAAAAGTCCACTTGCAAATGTTAAGATGCTTCTTGATAATCTTTTGATATTCCTTCCAAGGTGGTCTAGTTTGTCTTTTCCAAATGCCAGTGCTTCAAAGAGTGACTCAGAGCTGACTGGAACCCATAAAGTTATGCAGCCCTTCTTATCACTTTCTCTGCACTTGCACTGTCCCAGTTATCATCATTATCATAATGCCACGTTCTCTTCCCGACCACTTTCGCTTTCCAAACAACTCACTTCTATTCCGGCAACCAAAATACATAACGACACGAATTCATTTGTAATGGAGCCACTTCTTTTTCGACTACATGCACACACCCACTATGTATTAATTGGAGTTGTCCATCCGTCTCTGTCCATTTCGTTTCTCTTCTCTTCTTCCCGTTGAAAATAATTCGTTCCCTCTCTGCGTCTCTTCGTGCTCCGGCACATTGCATCGATTCAGATTTCGAGGCGACGAGTTGGAGAGAGAAAACGGACTGGGAGAGGAGACACAGAGACGCAAGTCGGGGTTTCATTCATTACTTATTCAAAGCGGCAAGAAACGAAGGACCACAATGCTCCGCGACCGGATGCGACTTTGTGTTTTTCCGGCCTGTTGGGTGCTCATCGCTAATTGAGAAACGGGGCGACGACCAGTTTTGTTTATCAACATTTCCAAGAGTTTCGCAGTGGTAATTGGATATGGGGTTCGGGTTAGAAGTTGGAGAGTTTCGGTCCAAGGTGTCTCCCATCATATCTCCACTCCTTTCTCTACTTCTCTTCTCTTTCTCTTCTTCATTTCAACTTCTTCCGAAGCCCCTCTGGCTCTCTGGCTCCGCCTCGACAGCTATCGTCTAATCCTTAAAAATCAGCCACCCACCCATTCATTTCATTTCGTCCCCTGTCCCCTGCTCCTCCTCCTCTCCCCTTTTCCTGGACATTCATTACTTTACGCGTCACCGAATCGCCCAGGATTCTTCCCCTTCTCTTTTTCGTGCTCCTCTGAATAATGTTAGTAGTAGTCAGAGGCTCAGTTCGCAGGTTATGTGGTTCTCTTTCAGGAGCACTGCCGGCTTCGAAATGTTGAAAAACGTGGCGGCAGTGGGGATATTCGTCTGGATGACGATGTTCCTCTTCCTCTACTGGCAGTTATCCAACAATCAGAATTCAGGTGAGAATGTTTTGTTTTTGATAACAAACCACAAAAATCTCAGGCGGTGAGTCAATCCGAGCGTGGCGGGAAACCCGGGAAGCCATCGACAGGCTCCAGGAACAGAATGAAGATTTGAAGAGTATACTACAAAAGGAGCGGGAAGAGAGAAACGACCAGCATCGGAGGATCCTGTCCCAATCGCACTTGCCACTTCCTCCGGCGGGTCCTCCTGGCTTTCTGCCCCCAACACCGGAAGCCTTCAAGGAAGTCAATTTCCAGTCAGACATTCTGGGGTCAGTCGAACAGGAAGCACACAAGAGGATGCTAGACGATAGGATTAGGGAGGTGAGTGTCATCATTCTTGAAATTTACGTGATTCAAGATTACGAATCATCAAAACACAAGCCTTCAATTCTTTTAGATGTTCTTCCTAATCCACAGCCAACAAATGGAAAACTCGACGAAGGCGCTTCTCGAGAATCAAATGATTTCGTTGATGGGTCTATCAGGGAAACTTGAAAAACTGGAAGGATCTGAAGAGGAGAGAATCAAACGGAGATCCAAAATATCCTCGAAGATTCTGAAGTCTATCGAGAAGCTGCAAAACCCGAAGTCGTGTGAGAAAGCGAACAGTCTGGTGTGTAATTTGGATAAGGAGTGCGGCTTCGGATGTCAACTGCACCATGTCACTTACTGTGCCATCACTGCATTTGCCACAAACAGAATGCTTATTTTGAAGAGAGATGGCTCGTCCTGGAAGTGAGTTTTGAGTTTTTGAAAAGAGCAAACGACCAAGTAACCACTCGACACTTCAGATACTCTTCAAAAGGATGGAATGCAGTCTTCGAACCCATTTCGAAATGCTCGTTTGATGAGGCCATTGGGGTGAGTCCCGGGGGAAATAACGAGAAAAAGGGCCACACTTCGAAATGTGTTTTTGCAGAAAACAGAGCTCAAACCGTTTGCCCAGGACTCGACGGCCAGAGTGGTTTCTCTGGGAATTGTGGACTCTTTGACTATCAAGTGAGCATTTGAACGAGAGGAATGAGAGCTACAACATAATGTTTCAGACCACTGTTCCTCCCACAAGCAGTCCCAGAGCAGCTTCTCAAGAACATGACAGCAGTGCACTCTCATCCACCCGCATTCTTTGTTGGAACGGTACCAGCTTTCCTTTTCGTTACTACTCTAACTTTCCAATGTTTAGTTTATCGCCTACTTGATGCGATTCAACTCGGAAACCAAAGAAAAGTTGGACCAAGCCTTGAACTCGATTCCATTTTCCAAGGGACCAGTGGTCGGACTGCAAATCAGAAGAACCGACAAAGTTGGAACAGAAGCCGCTTTTCACGCATTGAAGGAGTACATGGAGTGGACAGAGATTTGGTTCAAAGTAGAAGAGAAGAGACAAGGGAAGCCACTGAAAAGGAGGATATTCATTGCATCCGATGATCCGTCAGTAGTCCCTGAAGCCAAGAACAAGTGAGTCTCTCCTTATCCCATTTTGAAGCAAAGTTTCCTTTTCAGCTACCCTGACTACGAAGTGTTTGGCAGCACGGAGATCGCAAAGACCGCTCAGTTGAACAACAGATACACAGATGCGTCTTTGATGGGAGTCATCACTGACATCTACATTCTCAGCAAGGTCGACTACTTGGTTTGCACATTCTCCAGTCAAGTTTGTCGAATGGGATACGAGTTGAGACAGCCGACGGGTGCGGATGATGGGTCAAAGTTCCATTCTTTGGATGACATTTACTATTTTGGAGGGCAACAAGGTAAGATTCGGGAAATATTAGAAAATCTATAACGGGAGGGTTTATGGGATGTAGGGACGTTATGGGCTTATTGACGTCTAAAGATAGATCATATTGTTTGCAGCGCACGAAGTGGTAGTAATCGAAGACCACGTTGCCCTGAACAACAAAGAAATTGACCTGAAAGTCGGTGACAAAGTAGGAATCGCCGGCAACCACTGGGACGGGTATTCGAAGGGAACGAATCGACGGACATTCAAAGAAGGCGTGTTCCCTTCGTACAAGGTGCAGAATGACTGGAGAATATTCAAGTTTGATGCTCTTTTAGATTAGTTTTCTTCTTTTTTAGGCCAATGGCTTTAGTTTTTCTCTCTTTACAATTTCCGGGTTTTCTTCGACACCATTGTTATCCATTTTCTGCGGTTCTCCCTCTTTGTTCTGTGATTTTCCGTTTCTTTCAGTGATTACCTCTCATCACTATTTTGCATTGCACAAACAAATGTTTCTCATTTTCTGTAAATATCAAATGTTTCTTTGTAATTGTCGAAAAGGGTGAGACGATCTAATATATAATAAATGATGAGATTTGTTGTCCCAGATAAAGTGAAATTTTGATCGTCCAAGTGTGTTATGCATACAGACCACCGACTGAAAAACCTGTTTGTTTTTTGAAACACCCGAAGCAGTTGGTATAAAAGACGGATTGTTGGCGCGCAAATGTTTCTAGAAGTGAGAAAACATGCAGATTCTTATTGTCCTCTTCTGCTCATTCGTACTAGGTACTTTTGGTCAGGAGATCCAGACCCCAGAGGACTTTCTCTGGAACAGATGGGGTAAGTTTCCCTTAGAAACGTGTAAAATAATCGGTGGCTGACCATGTGGAAACGGAGAAATCAACGGATTGGGAATTTCGCTTTCGCACACCCCTCACTGCCTGGCTGTCTCTCTTTGCTAGGCCGCGCTGAGTATATAGGCGAGAACCACTGCAAGGCAAGAGACGGCAACCATAGCGCAGTCGGTTTGCTCCGGCCCTGGAAGCTGACGCTCGTGGGTTCGACTCCAGGAGCCGTCGAAATTTTTTGCCTTTTTTGTTTTACTTATTATTTTGATTTGCGTGAAAGAAGTGGAAAATAAGAAACATCACACGAGTTTTGAAGTACACTGCAAGGCAAGAGACGGCTCCCATGGCGCAGTCAAACAAATCTTTCCTTTATTTTTAGAATAACAAACCCAATGAGTACCTTTACCTTCAGAAGAATATAGATTTACAATTCCAACTTTTTTTCAAAAATTTCTTGAAGTCTCTCATAAAGATGCCGCGAAAATTCTTGATTTTCAATTCATTGACGAGCTCTTCGAGATCAAGATTGCTTACTGGCTTCAGGTCTTTTCAGAGACCAAAATTAGTCATTTAAAAAAAAACGAAACTTCAAAACTCGTTTGATGTGTTTTATTTTCCACTCCTTTCTCGCAAATCAAAAAAAATGTTTGACGGCTCCCGGAGTCGAACCCACAAGCCTCAGCTTTCAGGGATCTCGCACACCGACTTCGCCATGGGGGCGTCTCTTGCCTTGCAGTGGTTCTGGCCTATATACTCTAGCAAAGAGAGACAGCCAGGCAGTGAGGAGTGTGGGAGAGCGAAAAGAACGCGAGCGACAGCCAGACGATCAGAGAGTGTGTGTTGTGTTGCCCTTTTCCTCTTAAAGAAGTCACCTTTACCTTCAGAAGAATCAAGATTTACAATTCCAACTTTTTTCAAAAAAATTCTTGAAGTCTCTCATAAAGATGCCGCGAAAATTCTTGATTTTCAATTCATTGACGAGCTCTTCGAGATCAAGATTGCTTAATGGCTTCAGGTCTTTTCGGAGACCAAAAGTAGTCATTTATTTAAAAAAAAACTTCAAAACTCGTGTGATGTTTCTTATTTTCCACTTCTTTCACGCAAATCGAAACAATAAGTAAAAAACAAAAAAAAGGCAAAAAATATCGACGGCTCCCGCAGTCGAACCCACGAGCCTCAGCTTTCAGGGAAGAGCACACTGACTGCGCTATGGGTGCTGTCTCTTGCGTTGCAGTGGTTCTCGCCTATATACTCAACGCGGCTTAGCAAAGAGAGACAGCCAGGCAGTGAGAGAATGTGTGTTGTGTTGCCCTTTTCCCCTCACAACACCGGTTCAGCCAGTGATGGCCGCGGAAATGGAGCGATTTCGAATTCAAACGTTTTCCGAAGCTCACAGGCCGAATGGTAACATCAGAAAAACAAGCATTCATTCAATGGACTTCCCATTTTGCAATCTCTAATCCTCTTGTTCTTCTCTGACCTTCTTCGGCTCCTGTGGCTTTATCGCTGCACGTAAAAACATGATGAGAGGACTTTTTCATTATCACCTGAGAGAGCGGAAATACACCCCCGGGGCCGCACAAATTGTTTGAAACAAGTGCCGAAATTTCCTATATTTTGAGAGCCGAGAACCATTGACTGTGTAACCAGCGGAAAGAAAGATGACTGTGTGTTGCTTGCTCCAAACTCCAAGATCCCCTTCGACATCACCAAGTTCAAATGCCGTCGTGAACCAATGCCCCAAACCAACTGGAACACTCTAGCTGTCAACTCAACAACCCGATTGGCATGCCCCCTCAACTGCCCTGTGAACTTTGACCTTTCAGTAAGTTCCTGCTCCTTTATTTGATTTCTTATCAGCTTCCAATTCCCTTATCAGGTCCTCCAAAAGCGTCCATACGTGAACAAGAACTGTCAGAAGTACTACACGTACGGAAAGTACTGGGACGCAGCCGCCAACGACTGGTACATCTGGCAGACGGAGCCATGCGTCGCCGCCATTTCCACTCACTGTCGTTTCAACGATGTCCCAATTTCTCAATCACCACTGAAGACTCATGGAAAGAATTCTGAAGATGTGAAGGGAACCGCTGTTGTGCAGACCAAGGAGAGTGAACAGAGGAAGAAGGTTGTGGTGGCCTAAGATCTTGTTGAACTTTTAATGTGTAACTTATTCAGTTCTTGTTTTCCGTTTGTCACTATGTATAAACATTCAGTTTCTACAATAATTTAGTTTACAACACATATATGATACACAAAATACTTACAATAAATAAGACACACGTATTATGAAGATCGGGATCAAGTACGGAAAACAGATTAGAAAGTCAATCACTCTGCAACTGTCACATTGTGATGAGCGGGTTCCGGCACGCCGACACTAGTTTTTTGAGAACTTTTGACAAAGAAGATAGTATAAATCAAAGGGAGAATAGCAAGTTGGGAAAGGAATTGGAGCCAGCGAAGTGGCTTGCGGGAACGTTTGCGAGCAAGGGCAGCTGGTGTCAAAGTTGGTCCTGGGCTCAGGCGGTAGAGACCGGCAAGGATCCAGTCTTGAAGAGCAGTTGGGAAGACGGAAAGGGGAATGAACATGAAGATAGCATCCCACCCAGGACAATAACGGAGACGTGGCCACCAGGAGAAGAGAGCGTGGGTGTAGCAGTCGACGACCCAGCCGATGTTCGGGTTGGCAACGACGTTCACTCCACTTTCCCATGCGGTTTCGACTGAAAACACAAGTTGAATCTTGAATGAGAGACTCAAAAACTCACAGTTCCTTCTGTAATCCTCCCCGTATTCTTCTTTTGTATCTAGGGAGAGGTTGCTCCAGATCTTCTGAATCCTCATTCTCTGTGCATCATTGTTTAGAAGTTCAGTTTTGAAACATCCTGGTTCGAGAATGTGCACGGAGACTCCGTATTGACGCATTTCCAATCGCAGACAGTCCATATAACCTTCCACTGCAAACTTGGCAGTGACATATGGGCCAACATAGAGTCCATGAAGTCTTCCAGCTGTCGATCCCATTGTCACTATTCTTCCCTTGCTTTGTTTTATCAGAGGAACGAAAGCATGGCACATTCTCACGGCTCCCAGAGTATTCACGTTCAGAGAGTTACTGTACTCATCAACACTGCACCAGTCATCCGGACCATACGTAGAAAAGATGCCAGCATTGTTCACAATCCCCCACAGCTTTGCATTCTTTCTCTGAAGGACTTCCAGGACGAAATCCTTTGCAGCCAGCACGCTGGGTTGCTTGGTGACGTCCAGTTGAAGAGTGTGAAGATCGCCTTTCGGCTCTTTCTTCTTGTTCCATTCAGCCTCCAGACTCTCCATTCCCTAAATTATGGAAACGTGAGATTCTTTGTGTTTTTGACTTTTTCGACCCCCCAAAGCATCAAGCTAAACATACTTGTTGTGTGAAGCAAGCCGCGAACACATTGACACGTTTGTCGAGAAGCCGAGTGGCGAGAAGTCGTCCAAAACCACTGTCACAGCCGGTTATCAACACATACTTGCCACTCGACGCCACGTGGAAGCGTTCCAGGACGAATCGACGGATTAGGAAGTAGAGAAGACAAAGGATCGGAGGGAAGTAGATGAGGTCCAACATTCTGAAGTGGAAAAACGATTGAAGAAAGAAATGAGAATGGAGAGAAAGTACAGAACACAGTTCTGCGAAAGTGGAAAAGAACAGAAAAGACCTTCAACTGGTAGGGGCTATCAATCATTTTTCATTTCGCAGGACGGTAGGTAAAGTTAGGGGAGATGCCAGTGTGATCGGAACAGAGAGTGATAAATGGGTTATTGGTTTGATATGGTTTGATTGAAAAGGCGGAGAATCTCAAGAGAGTTTGGAGGAAACCAACTGAAAGTACAGCCCGCCCTGTCCGTGCAAACCAAACTCGAACTACAAGGTAGTGACCACAAGTTGTCTCTTATAAGGATTTGTCTCCCAGACTCCGCCCCCCTACGGGCTTCTTTGAACTTGGCGATCAAGCATGACGTTTGCACAAATCACGGTCGAATTCTGAACTGAGTCACACTCTCGTCTCTCTGCGTCTTTCCACCGGGAGCACGAGCAAACAGAGAAGAGTCATTGAGGAGGGCAAAGGAAGAGGGAAAGGTGTGAAGGGCGCAAGAAGTAATTATCTCGAGATACCAGACGGAACAAGGTTGCCTTTTAATGGACAGTGTCGGAGGAGATCCTCTTTTTGAACAAATTGGGTCAAGTGAAAGTTTTGTAAATAAAATTACGTGAGGAAAGGAGGTGGAAATGGACTGGTGGCGGTTTGAAACCTTTTTGGGAGAGACAGTGTAGAAAGGACAGTGCTAATGGATCAAGCTAGCTAAAAGTTTTACAATTCAAGCGAGTTTTCAATCTGATCATCTCGTACTTTTCATGAGCTCGTTTTATCAAGAATCCAAATGGAAAACCAAAAAGAAAAATAGATTTTCCTGGCAGAACCACGAGTTGTTCAGAATGTCACCTAGTGGAAATCTAGACAGTTTTTCTTGAAGATCTGATTGAGACGGTATGTTGCCAACCATCTCTTCCACACCACACCCCAAACCTCGTTGGAATCCGTGACGAATTCAGGAGAATCCAAGAGAATTGAGAGGAATAGAGACGGAAGATCGTATCGTCGGATGTCCAGAGATGAAACCTCGAGAAGTGGGCGGACGAGGGAAACGAGGAGACCGCGCCCGCAAACAAAGCGAGTATCTGCAACTGACTACTGGTGGCGACGGAGACTGGATAATTGAACACTCATTATCCAATCAAAAGCATTCAGAGGTTCAACAGAGTACATTACCGTCTTCTGAGGAACCAGAACAAAATGAGTCTACAGACCCCCGGCACTCCGTATAAAGTCTCTCTGTTTGTATGTTTGCCCTTTGTATCTCCGCGCCGCTACTGTGTTCCCTTCTATAATCTTGCGTGAAAGAGATTGTGTCTGGTTCTCTCGATCAGACACACTCTCTCCCGTCTCGAAATGTTTCAATGTGTACCCCAAGAAATCACATATTTATTGAAAGTGGCAAAATATACAAACACGCGGATGAAGAGAAACGGAGGCAAACTGTGAAGATGACGTGCACTGTTACAGAGTACTGTGGTTGTTGTTATTGTGGTTGGGCTCTCCGGAGACTGAGGAGTTCCTCTTTGAGTCCACTTCAATCAGAAAGGTTTCCATGGGCTCCTGAAAAAGCATAGTTGAGAAAGTAAGGAAGGAATATCTAGGCCAGGAATGTTGTGTTGTACTTGTTTCTCTCTCCGTTTCTCATGATCACAACAAACAAGACGGAACAAAAGTTCACGGCAAGAAGTAAGCGCAATTAGAAGAACAATCCATCAAAAAACTAGGTCATAACTAGGTCGTTGCCCGGTTAGCTATGCATTCTTCTTGGCATCTCTCATACGTCTAGGGAATCATAGCCTTACCTTGACTCCCTTCACCCGTATCTTTCCTCTGCTCTGCACCCGATATCCGCCTGCTTGCAGTATCTTCCCCATATCCGTCGTCGCATGAATCTTTCTCGGCTCCCCATGAGTATCCATCCGACTCGCTAAGTTCACAGTGTTTCCCCAGATGTCGTACTGCGGCTTTTGTGCTCCAATAACTCCTGCTACAAGTGGCCCAACACTCATTCCGATTCTGAGCTCAAAGTTTTGGAAGGAGTCCCGATTCAGAGCGTCGAGGATCTGAGACATAGCCAGAGCAAACTCAATCATCAGATTTGCATTGCGGAATGCCATATTCCCATGACGGAGGTTATTGTTGAACTTTCCAGAGCTTTGCTTCTCAAAGTAAATCTGAAATTGAACTATACCTTGCGACTTTCCCATTCTCACTCACATCGTCATAATCCGCTTCACTCTCGTTCAACCCGGCAGCTGCCATATACGTACTTCCCACGGTCTTGATCTTCTCCACACTTGAGAACTTTGGCTTCGAGAGCAACTTGTCAAACTCGCAGACAATCTCGTTGAGAAGCCGAAGACATTCCAGCTTCCGATTCGTGTCCCACTCACTCCAAAAGTCTTTGAAGTTTGGAATCGAGGCAAACATGACACATACATTCTCATGTTGTCTTGCATAGAGTTCCTAAAGAATTTGACTAAAGGTCAGTAATTGTCAGCCTATCAAAGTGACCATTGTCACTGATTATCGTTATCACCGACAGGCTTATTAGTTATCTTTAACTATGCATCATCGAAATTGAAACTATTTGAGAACTATTTGATCGATGAGTAACCCATTTGATTTCATAAACTATTTGTTAATGACAAATTTGCAGTCTGATGGTCTGATGGTATGTTTGCCCTCGAAGAAAACTCACATTGACCGCTCGATCGGGAGAGAGAAACTTTGCAGCGACGCTAGACGGAAGGATGTTTTCGATGAGGATCTTGTTGATGTCCTGCATTGTTTCCACATCTCGCTCCTCGTTCTGGAAAGAAACGTGGCATGCGCTCTCTCGTTTCCGCTCGTAGTTGGTCTGAAAGTTCCCCGTTTCAGAGAGTCAGGTTGCTCCAAACTTACAATCCAGTCAATGAAGAAGAGAAGAACAACCAGCAATGATAAACTGATAGAGACTATCGAGAGATGATATCTGAAACTTGATCCTGTTTCCTGAAGCTTGTTTGCATTCTCACCCCATGTATCCCACATAAACTTCCGCTCCGTAGGCTGGAAAAAGAGAAAGAAGCACTTGGAAGATCACAAAGTCAGCAAAGAAGAGGAAGCATCGATGGGAGTACGGTAGACGGTACAGAATGAAAACGGAGACAAGGTGACTGACACAACTGGGGAGGAAGATCAGCGAGTTGAAGGCCATGACTCCTTCCAGTTTGGACTTCTTGATGATGATCTGGAAAAGCAAGGGTAGTAGTTACATGGTCCGCTCAAATTACATGAGGTCCAATCGGAATACATGAGGAGAGAATGAATGCTACAATTGTGATTAGCGGTCTGGCGTAAGAACATGCGCGGTCTAGGAGGGAGAGCATTGCGAGACCGATGATTGTGAAGAACTGTTGCAAGGAGATCTGTTGCAACACATCGGACCTGAACATTTTTTAGAAAATCTATACATCCGACTGTCTTTTGTCCTACGGGCAATAAAGAGCGCAGAGGAGGAGGTTGGAGAGGGCCGACGGGATGCTGACAATGAGGAGGAGGACACAGTCAGACAGGTTACAGGTTATAGATTTTCTACTGAATGGCCAAAGAAGTTTTGGTGAGGCAGGAATGGTCGGCAGTTCACAGTTGAACATCGAGTTGATACTGAAACGATCTCTGAGTTGCTGGAACTTTGAAGATACTCACTTGTTAAATGAAAAGTTGGTTAGATTGTTCTCAATCAGAGTCATAGAAGGAATAGTGTTGATGTAGGTGGGTCGCCGAGCAATCTCATCAGTGATCAGAGTAGGATCATGAGAAGCCGACAACTTCTTCTTATTGAAGTTAGCGAATGGAGTCTCTGCTCCCCAGAACTCTACCATCTTGGACACTTTTGCCTTCATGCTCATTCTGGATTGAAGAGCAGGACTAGTCGACAATCGACTGTTTCGGTAGATCGAAGCAGTTCTTTCTATCGCAGAGGTCTTATCAGGGAGGATGTGGTAGGTCGGTTTCCCATATGAAACTACATGCGGGTCATCGGTGCTGAAAGGTTAGAATAAATGCAGGAAAGATAGCGCCAACTAACTTTGCCTCAATGATACAATAATCTCCTAGAAGCATGTCCTTTGTGGACTTTGTGATGTGTACTGCTCCCGGAACGCCTGCAGATTCCATATGATTCGCAAGAGTGACATCATCACTCCAGATGTCGAACTGCCACTTCCGAAGACCCATGATTCCACAGAGCACTGATCCGGTGTGCACTCCGATTCGCATGTTCACATCTACTCCAGTAGCGATACGGACTTGTCTGGAAGGTTCCAAACTAGGTCAAATACTCCCTATGAGACCTACTTGATCGTGTTTATCATTTCCAGCCCCATCACCACACACATATCCGCATGGTTTGGTCTGTTCACCGGCATTCCTGACACACAGTAATAGCAGTCACCGAGAAACTTGATCCGCATGCATTGGAGGCGTTGAGCATCCCGATCAAACTTCGAATATAGCTCATTGAGAGTTCGGACAAGATCTTTTGCTGTCAGTTGAGCAGCCAGAACTGTGAAGTTCACAATGTCAGCGAAAAGTATACTGAAACATGGAAACGTTTGTGATAAGGAGACAATGAACACTTACCTAACGTTATCATGAACTTGAACATGCAGGTCGTGAAACAACTTGTGATTCTTTGACCCTGTTTTTACAGGTCCTGTTCCTGTACTGCTTGACTGGACAATGCTCTTACTAACTTGATCTGCAAGGTAAGCAGGAATTACAGAGAGCAGTAACTGCTCCTGTCTATCCTTCAGTGTCTCCAACTCCGTCCTCCTGTACACTGCTTCTGTGAGCCTCTTCGCAATCTCTGCTCTGTTCCCTGCTTCATTTGAATCTGCGACTACTCCAACAATCGCAATAATCACTTGATTCAAAAACAGGGATAGGCACTGAAAGATCCCT
Organism: Caenorhabditis panamensis; assembly: GCA_900883565.2. Classification (NCBI taxonomy): domain Eukaryota; kingdom Metazoa; phylum Nematoda; class Chromadorea; order Rhabditida; family Rhabditidae; genus Caenorhabditis; species Caenorhabditis panamensis. Next base: position 78,937 of record LR538439.1, on the reverse strand, counting down.
TGTTTCATAGAAAGAAAGTTTAGCTCACCGAGCAAAGAAAGAGGGTGTTGGCCTGCAGAGCGTCATAGTTGATTGCCACAATGAGTAGGAAATTGGCTACGATCCAACTGGCAGCGACAACGAAAAAAATGCGTCGATGACGTGGCAGGATGAAGAATTGGATTACTGTAACTGGCATGTATGGCAAGATAAGTTGCGTTGGGTACCTGATGCAATGCAAAGACTTGTGTAAAGTGCAGAATGATCATGTTCATTTGTGTGGATTCGTTCTCGGCTCACGAAGATGACCACGGGAAGATGAAGGATCCAGGAGAAAGCTGGTAAAAGGACACATAGGGATAGGGAGACCAGCACCAATCCGATCCCCTCTTTCTGAAATTCAGAAGGTCGTTTAGCTGGTAACATGAAAACCAACCGGTTGTCGTATCCGAATTGCAAAACACGTAATAATGAGATATGCAATGAAGAATATGGAGGCGTAAAAACAAAAAGGCGACCATTTTTTAACCTGAAAGCAAGACAAACAATCAGGAGGATCCGTGGGAACATTCTAAAGAAATTCAATCTCCCTGCTGACTCACACGTTCATGGTTCTCCTTGGACTGCGGCCGGTCCTCTGCTTCCAACATCAAAACAGCGTACACCTCGGAGAAGTAGTACTCAATGAAAATCTGGGCAGCCGCGTAGAGCAGCAACCACAGGTGGATTGTGTGGAGACGCGCCTTATCGAGTGAACGCCAGTGCTTGACGAGCACCGAACGGATCTCGGCACGCGTCGTCGACATCTCCAGCACTGTGGTCGACATTGCCCGTCTGGAAAGAGTGGGGTATAAACTAAGATAAGATGGATACTGAGTCATAGAGGTTCAGTGAGAATGTACTCAAACTTCAAACCAACTAGAAAAGAGTAGAAATCTCTGATCTCCTCTCCGAAATTCGACGACATTCTGACCGCCATCAGGGCAGACACAATCAACAAACGGATTAGTCGAAGAGATGACTCGTACCAATCTATCAGACTACAAAAATAGAAAAGAGAGCACCCTTTCACCCTTGCGGACATGTCCATCCATCCATTAGAAGAATCAAAAAACCAGAGAAAACAAGTGGAGAGAATAAGCGATTGAGTACCTCTTCATTGTGCTCCGCTTTCTGAGCCCGTGCGTTTTCAGCATGACTTGGAGACGGGCGCTTTGTGTAATTTCAGTCTGGGAGCAGCAGAAGCAGAAGGAATAAATGGGAGAAGGAACCACGGATTGAGTAAGCGAGCGAGAGCCGAATAATGAAAACCTCTTGCTTCATCATCTAACTTGGTGTGTCTGTGTGCATGAGCACCCAAAACAAACAGCCTCCGGCTCCAGGAGTCTTCCACTTCCACGAAGAAGGAAATTGGGATCCCGATGAGTCGGATATGAGCAAAGGAGGAGTAGATGATGTGGGGGTACATCCTCTAGAACTCGTGGTTCTCCTGATTCTCAATCTTCCAAGACTAATTTCTTCTCTTGCTGACGCAAAAAAAGCACAGAAAAAGGAGCGGGGATTAGCATATTTGACCTGCGCAATGATGATGTTGGATGGAAAGGAAAAGAAGAAGAAGAACACCTGGTTTGAAGAAAAATAAGAAGCGGGGAGACAGAGTATGGAGAATTGAGAATTGAATTTGACGCCGCTTCAACGGATAGGTCCTAACACAGAGAAGGTGTTTTGCAGAATACGCAAGTTGTTCCTAAAAGATAAACGTTCAGAATCCCGGAAGATGATGGCTGAATAGAGGATTGAAATGTCCTTTGAAAGTCTTCATTTTTCAGTCAACCATCGAAAACAGATTCAGGAAGAGAAGTTCATAAGATAGACTACATATTCTTGGAACCATTTTGAAGAACATAGGAACCTAACAAAGACTTCCTGGACTTTCTGGAATACACAGAATCTGTGTTTTCAGTGGATTACTGTAGTCAAGAAGCTTCATAGCCTAGTTTCTTTCTTTCAATATAAAACCGAAAACTTGGAGCCTTCTTCAAAAAAAGAACCAGATTCCCTCACTTGGATATGGACCCCTCCCTCCTCTCCGACCCGTCTGTCATTCACACATATTCTCCGTCAATATTCGAGAAAAGAGAGGAAATCTTGCTCACAATCAAAAAACCCATCGGGTCCAATTCTCTCTTGTGTTCTCCTCCCTTCTCCCCCAAAAATATAGCAAATAAGAGGGATTCGCATGAAAATTTCACAAATTTCTGATGACACGGAATACGAAAACGTAGGGAAAACAAGGAGGATGATGATGATGATGGGTTTTTCGGTGTGAGTCAAGGGCTCTTCAGGTCAATTGTGAATCGCAATCAGGTTAGAAGATGAGCGAATGTGCTCTGTGCTTCACAGAACTTTAGAACCCAGAAAGTTTCCATTTGCTGATGACTTCCGACCCTGAACTTTCCCCGTCTGGATTTGCACGTAGGAGTGGAATGAAAATGGCAACGGATGAAAAATGCAGATAGAGAATAGTCGGAAACCTAAAACTTTGCAAGCCATGTCATGTCACTCTTTGTTTTTTCCCCTTTTCCTCTGGAACATGACAAATGAGAGGTCCTCCTGGAAAAAAGAAGAAGCGGGGAGGAAAAGAAAATAAAGCGGAACTTATGACTTTCCAATTGGACCCCAGAGAACTATTGGTCATCTGAAGATGGGGGCAGGGCGTGGCAAAACAAGAGTGATTCAGGAGGACCGGGTGACAAAGATAGAGACAACTGGGATGGGGGAAGAAGATCTGCAAGGTTCGAGGCACCGTCCCGGATATCATTGAACTTCAAAGCAAAACATCAAGAGCACATACAATCAAACTAACATAAAGCGTTTCCGTATCTATAAATGCCTTAACTCCTAGGTCCAATCCGATTAGCGGCGCCCATTCCCCTCGTCACTGGAAACATGTCTCCATGGCGATCGGAACGCAGAACTCGGTTAAGGGAAACTCATTCAACTCAAACCAAAAGACCAAATTAGAAAAGCAAAAGTGAAAAAGAATCTTCAAGAATCGGGGAATTTGAATTTTGAGCCGAAAAACAGACGAAGGGGCGATGTGCCGTGCGAGAAATTCGAGAAACATGAGACATTTGGTGGCGGTCCGAAGAAGGACTCCACGTCCCAAAACGGATGGATCGAGTGCCAAAATCGGATGAGAAGAGGCGAAAAAACGGAGGAAAAAGGGGAGGGAAAGACCGAGGAGTCTGGAAGGATGATTGACGTTTCGGTTTTCATTCTCATTTCATCCATTCGTGGAGAAGAAGAGGAAGGAGGATACTGCGGGATGACCCGGGGCTTTCTTCTATTTTTCATCAAATGTTTCAATTGATGGATGATGTGACTGACTGGTCTTGAGGCTGATGGGACGGAAGCAGTGGGGGATGGATATGGGAATAGAGTGATGAACTTCAAGAGGGATCAGATGAGCAGTGGAGCAACTCAGTGTTGAGACGGAGTGGAACTACTGTATCTATTCCGGATTTGGAATCGGGATTTCGGAAGCATTCTTGATCTTGAATAACTAACCACTTGTGTATTGTTTCCCACTTTAGTTCACAGTTGACTGCTCATTCCGTCAGTTATACATTTCATGCATAACTAGACGAAGACGCGCTCCATTGCTAAATGGACTAAAGTACAATTGGCAGTGTTCTTTACGAAGCTCACTTCCTGATGTTCTGATTTTCCCAGGACTGGTGGTTTCTGATGCTCCAAGACCTTCCTACTCTTTTGAGGTCAAGATGGAAGAAATAGGAAGAAAGGAGAGAAGGGAATCAGGAAAAGGAAAAAGAAGCAGCAGATGATGTTTGCCTATTTCCGTTTCTCTCTCTATTGAATACCTAATCACCGTAGAATGCACCATTCACATCGGAAACATGCACACTCTCCCGCACACAAATCTTTTCACTGAAATTATTCTTCCTTTTCCAATTTTTGACTCTCTCAAAACAGTCAAAAGAACGAAGAGGGCGGGACAAGAAAGGATTGTGTGGGGCGATTGTTCGACGAAACACGAGCCAATTTGTGCGGTGCGCCGCTCCAATTTTTCGTCTTGATGTCAGCCAATTAGAGAGAAGAGCAACAATGAGTGGAGATGGTGTCAACAGGCCACAGAACATTCCAGAGAATCAGGGGAAGACTAGAAGTGGGTGGGAGCAATGGAGCAATCGGGAAACTATTCAAAAGTTTGATAAAAGGGTTTGGAAAAGCATTGAAGTTTAGGAAATCTAGCACAACACAAAAACTGACGTTCTTTCATGTGCAAAGTGCGCACTTTGGAACTTTCTGTAAACTGTGATTAACTTCGAGGTGTTGCTGTTTTCGAAAAAAATGCAAAGGATCAACATAAAAAGCAAGTAACATGGAGGTGCTGAAGTTCAAAGGCAACTAGTTTGATACAGATCCCAATTGTGTCCATACACGTGCAGAGCACAAGTTCAGATTTCCTTGACGCACTGCAACTTCCAAGTTCAGCTGTCTTTTCCCAATTCGACATGAAACCTTCAGATGAAGTGGTATTTAAAACACATGCAGGGAACATTAATGACGCCTCCACCGTTGCCTGATTTGAATCATGGCTTAGTTTCTTTGGATGACACGATTAGGGAAACAGAGTGTCTAAAAGAGGAAGGAAGTGGGAAGATGACGAAACGTAGAGCTCGGTTTAGGTATTCTCGAGTGTTCTTCGAGGATTATGGTACATGTGACAAGTCTCCTTGGACCTTTGCTCTATCACCAAGAACATCGTGAGGAGGAGATGAGGAAGAGGAATCAGGCCAATTATAGATTTTCTAATACGGAGGGACCAGGTGTTGGAACATTGACATTGGCGGAGGGTTTTGGTGTATTATATAGATTTTCTAATGAATTTACTGTCCGTAACCGTACCATTTTGTCACTTTCATTCTTCCTTATAGTATTTTTTCATTTTTTGACCTGATTCCTGTTTCCATGATTTGTTTTCCCAGCCACATGTCTCAAACATCTCCTCCACAGAATCTGTGACTTCCCCCAGACACAGATCTCTTCCAAACATCCCTTACCTCATCCCCAATTCTCTAAAACAAAAACACAGTCATCCAGTCCCTTTTCCCCGTCTCCATGCCCCCAGACATCTCCTCTTCCCGTGTGTTTTTGTGATCTCCTCGTGGCGCACCCTCCATTTTCTTCGTATACATTCGGATGACAAGCGGAAAAAGTGGACAGAAAGCACACAGAGAGAAGAAGAAGATGGTCGTAAATTTCGTAGTATTTTCGTTCGGTCGCCTGGAAACTTTCCGTCGGAAGACGGGAACCATTGGAAACAGAGCGACGCGCCGACGGACCCCTTAAAACAGCCTAACAGAGCCAGCTTTTTTCATTCTTTTTGTCTTCTTTCTTTCTGAATTTGGATATTCTCCCGCTCTCTTTTCGCATTAAAATGCAAGCTCTTCTCTGGATCTTCGTCCTTGCCGTGATGGTTCCAGGATATGGTAGGTTACTTTCCAGGAATACAAACTACAAACTTCATAAGCAAGCCTAACTAGTTTTTTCCAGAATCGACTACCTGCTGGGTCCAGAACAGCATCGCCAACGTTTTCACCCAGGCCTGCCCAGCCAACGTGTATCAGTGCATGAAGTTCGACTGCAAGATCAACAACCCGAAGAAGTGTGAGTGATATCTGAACTACTTGAACATCTGATAACTGTTGTTTTCAGTCAAGCAGACCACGAAAGGATGCAATGACCCAGCCAACCCACCGGTCTCCTGCACCACTCTCATGGTAAGCGGGAATCGAGTTTCGCCACAAAATGCTCTTTTCCAGACCAACTGCCAGGCTCAAGGAGGCACCGGACAGTGTTACACGTGTACCGGGGATTACTGTAACTCCAGTCCCGCCCACTTCTCAGCTCTCGTCGCCCTGCTCGTCCCTGCCGTGACCTACTTCTTGCTCTAAATGAGATCTCAATTCTGAATGATTTCAATGGCTAACTGTGATTTGTAGTTTAAAGTTTTGTGTTTCAATTATTTATTAGTTTAGTTTGGTTTTTGATCAAAAAAAGGAACAATGGGATAATAAAGGTGAACAAAGGGAAAAAACGAGTCGAAACATGGGAAAATACACAGAGAGACGTACCTATAAAACCATCAAAAAGTAGCCGATTCATCATGATTATAGCACACGAATTGGGGTGAGTAGGTCATGCAAATCAGGGAAAAGTAGAGAAATTGGAGCGAAATTCAGAAAAAAAAAGGGAAAAGGTGAGAAAAGCCCGTAAACAAATCTACAAATCGTGTTTCACGTCGAAGAATGGGGTGGGAATCAGAAACCGAACGAACAAGTGAATCTGCATCGTCAGGGGAGACAGAAGGGGTTAAGGGATACGGAGTATCATGAACGGGGAGACATTGAAACAGACAAACTGGGTCACATGAGTGTACAACACGTCTTGCTCTGCCTCGATCTGCTCTGCACGTAGTTCATTTCACGGACAATCTCCGCAAACGTCACGTTCACATTCTGGTTGTTTTTGGCTGAACACTCGGTGAATGGACACGACCAGCTTTCGGCTGAAATGGAAGGATATGTTGAAAAGAAGAAAGTTCGAAAGTCAAACTTTATTTTGATTTTGTTTGTTTAGAAATTTGATTCGATGTAATGGCAAGAACGAGATCGAGCTCAGAATTCAATGGGATTTACATAAATTGTTTATTTTATTCTTATTCGCATTTTTGCACTGTTGTTTTTCTTTTCATTGTATTGTTTTCTTCGGCTATTTAGCACAGGGAAGAAGCCAATTTGGAAGCGAATTTGAAACTTTAAGCCGTCTAGAATCTTAATTTCCGGCAGAATAAGCTAGAGCCATCAAAGTTCAAAGCTCATACATGAATTTACGAACAGATTTTTAGCAGATTCTCGGAAAGGGGCTTCTCAATGCGATTTCTGGTATTTGAAGCCATTTTTTGCAAGAATTATGTTGAAAAAACTCACCCAATGCCAATCCCTCCTCGCTTCTGACTTGTCTCTGATGTGAAAGATCGCACTTGTTGCCCACCAAAAGAATCGGCACGTTCTCCGATCCTTTCACCCTGACAATCTGCTCTTTCATATTTCGAATATCGTGGAATGTCTGCTGACTGGTGATTGAGTACACGACGACGAAACCCTGAAAAGAAGACACTTTATAAGGGGGAAAACTGGTTTTGTCGGTAATTACCTGTCCGTTTTTGATGTAGAGATCTCGCATTGAAGAGAACTGTTCTGTTCCTGCTGTGTCCAAGATCTCGAGCACTGATGGTTGACCGTCGACCTGGAAATAGAGAGATGGTTCTGATTCTAATGTTGGTATGATCAAAAATCCGAAAAACGACATTCCATGCATTACTATCGCTCGAGAAATCTGTTAGATTGTCTATGAACGTTCCCAAGACAGAATGAGTCACCGCTGTTATTTTTCTCGCTTCACAAGATCACAGTACACATTCGACGCGTCGTTGCGTGACTCTTGATCTCGTATTAAGCAATATTTCCTCAAAAGAAGCCTCACCTCAATCTCTTTCCGATAGAAGTCCTCGATGGTCGGGTCGTACTTCTCAATGAACGTACTGCTGACAAACTGCACCGTCAACGCCGACTTTCCGACACCGCCACTGCCCAACACGACCACCTTGAATTCCCTCATGATCTGGAAGAAAAACGAATGGGATGGGATAGGGAAGGGAAGAATGAAGAGGAAGAGGTGGAGGGAACGGGACGGAAAACAGAGAGTTCGTCACTGAAGTTAATGAGATTTCGGCAGCAGCGTGATGCTCGGAAAAATAGAAGAGCGTTCTACTGGAAAACAATACGTCTTCATGAAATGTAGGGTTTCTTCTTTCTTCTTCGAATGGGGGAAAACATGAGGTGTGTAAGGAAGGGCTGAAACCGGAAAGGTGGAAGACAGAAAAGAATGAAAGTGTCTCGTTTCACTTTCTACCTGTAATTGTGATTGCCATAATATAACGGTAACATATTAAAGTCGTTCGAAATGCCATTTGGATTGAGGAACTGAAGAATCGAACGAGGCCTGTTACATACAAAGTGACGAAATGGATGTGAGACTTTCTGATTTGAAAAAAAACCGAGACGACAGGGAAAAGAAAAGAACAAAGAGGGTCGGGGCGCGAGAAGAAAAGTGGTGGTGACTGGTGGGGTGGCTGGGTGTCCGTGATGCCCTTGAGAAAATTATCGATTCGGGAGTCTGCCCGGGGCTGTCCTCCCCAAATTGTGTGTGGCCGGCTGGCCGGCTAGCCGCCTTCTTCAGAGAGCGGCGCACCACCACCAGCAGCAGCTTCTTCCCGCACAAAACAATGGAAATGAGCAGTGCTTCACGGGGGCTGCTGCTCCTCTGCGGATTTGTGTCTGTCTTCGGAGGGAAACGGCGGAAATGACGAAGAGACAAACTTTCGAGTCAACTGATAGAGGCAAAGAGAAACAAACATCGAGAGTGTGGCGAACAACTCTGTCTCTCGCGACGAGCACACCGAATTCCGGCATTCGGTGCGGCCAAGTATGCGCACAGCCTGACCAGATGATGGGAGCCGCCGAGACGCGAGGACCGGTCTTTGGCAGCATGACGCGTTTCGAGAGAGAGACAGTGCACGCAAAGTGTGTCAGGACAGGCCAGTTGGACCCCCGGGACCCCGGTTTTTCGGATGTAGAAATACTCCATGCACGTGGGCTTTTCCTGAAGCGAAAATCAATTTTCTATCAGTCATCCTGCTAGTTTTCGTTTGTTTGTTTTCACTCCGTTTTTTGCATTAATGTTTTTCAAAACTCAATGCTGGTGAAATAAAACGCAATTTCCTGTTCAATTAGTTTTTTCATGTCCAGTCTTTCTCGATTCAAAATTGCTCTCTTCTCGCTCCGCCCCTTTCAAACTAGAATTAAGGTTTGCAAAACCGTAACCCGTTGTGCATTCTACCGTGACGGTGTACGCGGGAATTTCTGAAATTAGAAACAAATTCGGCGGGAATTGTTGAGGAACTTGTTGTTTTCTTGCCCATTCGCATCATTCTCATTCTTTTCTGCTTATTTTTGGTCAACTCCGTCTTGTTTTTCGTGTTTCTCGCAGTTTCCTCCAGTAAATCCCCGTTTTGCAGAGCGAAATGGTCCAAGACACCGACGAAAACCAGCCACATCCAATTCCTGCCGCTGAAGACCATCTCGCTCTCCAGGAGGAGCAGCTAAAGCGAATTGAGGACGAAGTAAGCATTTCATTTGAAACTGGTCAAAAACTATCTGTCTTTCAGCAAAAGTCGATGCCGCTTGTCGGAGACAGAGTTCCATTCGCAATTCTGGTGTCAGAATACGATAACGACACGTCCAGCGCCTACTACAAGAAAGCCACGGAACTCGGCGAAATCTACGAAGACGTCCGTCAAATAAGAGGCGACGGAAACTGCTTCTACCGGGCAATCCAAGTCGGACTCATCGAGATCATGCTCAAAGACAAGCAGCGTCTCGAGAAGTTCCTTGCCGACTGCAAGAAGTGGATCGAATGCCTCGTGAGTCTTGGATTCCCCGACTGGACAACTTCCGACTTTGGCGAGTTCTTCATCGACTTCCTCGAAGACATCAAGAAGGGAAGAACTGCCGAAAAGAAAGTGTTCGAGGACTTCAACGACGACAACACTGCCAACTACTTGTTGATGTTCCTCAGGCTGATCACATCCGGATTCTTGAAAAAGAACGCTGATGAGTATGCTCCGTTCATAGACGAGGGAATGACCGTGGCTCAGTACTGCGAGACGGAAATCGAGGCGATGTGGAGAGATGCCGATCATCTGGCTATCAACGCACTCGTCAAGGCAACCGGAACGCGAGTACGCATCGAGTACATGGACCGGACAGCCGCACCAAACGGCGGATGGCACTACGACATCCCGAGCGAAGAGGACATCGTACCGGAGATCACGCTGCTCTACCGTCCGGGACACTACGATCTCATCTACAAGAAGCCGCAGCAGAATTGAACACTCGTTCAATATAACATATAATGTAAATTTGCCTAAATCCAGTGTTGTCTTTTCCTGATGGCAATAGCCGCTCCTATCCTGTTATTCATATTTTTTAACTTATTGTCGGATCAAGTGATAAATTTTGCACTGCAACCACTCGAATAATCGATTAACATCTTCTCTTGGTTCTCACCCAACTGAATACTAACTTGTGGTGATGATTCACTAACCTCACAATTACTCGACAGAATGAGGAATGTATTGATCGACGAGAACGACGACGAATCGATAATTCCGGAAGACAGCGGAAACTTGAAAATGGCAGTCGGAGCGACGAACACACGAAAGAAGATGGCGTATTCGCGGAAGGTGTTCGCAATGTTGTCGGCCGTATTTCTTGTTTATACGATCGGTGAGACATCTTTCAACTGGAAATCGTCCAAACGGCATTCTGTTTGACAAACATCCATTGGGAAACTGTTTCCGAACAAATTCTGATTCATTCCAGGCAATATGCTCCTGTTCATCACACCGGGAGTCCGTGAATTCGTTCAACAATACCGACTCATCTACATCTTCCTCCCACTCCCGATCGTCTCCAGAATCCTGATATCCTTCGTCGAACGTCTACGTCACCCACCATCCCTTCTCTTCGTTTTCCCCGTTTTCCTCCTCCACCTCCTTGCCATTTTCCTCTCTGTCACTTGTTTCTCCCTGAACTTTGACACTGAACTAGTCTACTTCTCTTGTTTTGTTATTTGTGCCAACTTCTTCCAATTGGTGCTCTACACCTTCCAAAACTTGTACTACTTCTCCCCATTGACCATGTTTCTGTTTCTGATTGTTACCTCTGCCTCCAATTCCTTCTTCCTCCAGATAACCCTCTCCATTTTCGACTTTCCACTGTTGGAAATTGTCGCAATCTCTGTTCTCGTCACCATGTACATCCACACAAACATTCAACACTTCATGGCCGTTTTCAGTTCAAAAGACTGGCCATTTGCCACTGTTCATGTATTCACTAGGATCCCTTTGTAACTCGGTAACACTTCCTCTATCTGAATTCCAAGATTCACTCGTTTTATCAGCCCGCTGTACCATTTCTCTTGCTCTTCTGTGATTCCAACTCGTGTACGCTTTAATTTGAATAAGATGCATATTGCTAAAAGTTGATTGGTTTTTCTGCGAAAAAAAACGGTTGTTCCCCCGATATCGTTCTAAAATTTGTTCACAGATTTCTCTCTTCAAATCTTCCATTTCCTCTTCAGAACCCTCTAGACTCTCCAATGTTATGAACCAGCTGCTCCAGAAACGACTACTCGCCTCGTACATCACCCGCAAGAACTACTACGAGATCATCGGAGTGCCGGCGACAGCGACGAAGCAGCAGATCAGAGATGCGTTCCTGGAAAAGACGAAGCAGTTGCATCCGGATCAGGCACGGAAGAACACGACGGATAGTCGAGTCGGATGGACCACTGTAAAGTCAGACACAGAACAATTCATGATGGTCAAAGAGGCGTACGATGTGTTGCGAAATGAGGAGAAACGGAGGGAGTACGACTTGGCGTACAGCAGAGAAGGCGGGTTTTTGATGGAGGTGAGTACGAAAGATATAGAAAGTTCGAAAGACTGAATTCGCATGTTTCAGGCAACACGAAAAACACAAGAGATGTCGTCGCAACGAAGGAATGCTCAAAGAGCCGAATGGAGTGCCGACGTGATTCCCGATAGGAAGAAAGCGAAGAGTACAGTCTATTCGCATTTCAGGTGGGTCGAAACTGTTTTTCAAATCAGAAAGAGTAAAGATCAAAACCTTTATTGCCTAGTAAAATCAAGTAGATCGAATAGTTCTCATTTTGTTCACATCTTCCATTACTGATCACACCACGTGTAGGCAGCCGAATTGTAGACCTCCCGGACGAGTTTTGAGTCGATGGTCTCACAGAAGATACATTTACCCACGATTCTAAGAAGAATGTGCTTCTCGGGGTTATCTGTACTGATGCGAACTTCATCCTCGTTCCGATACCTAGGCATACGTTTTTCCTCGATTTTCTTTGTTCTAAACTCACATGATCCGGGAAGCAAAGTTTGTAGCGAACTGCTCAAGCATCTCGACGTTGTATCCCCTCCGCATCAGCACCTTGTGTCGGATATCCGTGTCGTTCTCGATCCACATGGTCGCGATAGTGTTCCACGGAACTCTGAGGCTCGCACAGCATTCAAGTCGACGAATACTGAGCAGCTGACAAACCAGGTTTTGTTTTTTGTACTGTGCTGTCAAAGAACTTTGTACTTGCGATATGTGCGTGTCACTGTACAGCCTAGTCATAAGTCCTTCCGATCCATCATAGAATGTGAAGACGTCACACCCGGGTTGAAGGTTCTTGAGAAACAGATCCACGTCTCGATCGTTTTTCAATGACATATATACACTTTCCGGGCGAAACGGACCAGTGTTAACCAACTTGTCAATGAGATCCGAACAGCTTGCCGGGAAATCGCCGAGTTGCAGAACGCTAAAATTGCTGAATCGGAAGACATGTAGAAGGAGAGCTTCCGTGAGACCGTTCCACGTGGCTCCATCTCTCATTTTTTGCTTGAACCGGCGATGCCTGGTAATAACAGCACGGTTGTTTGATTTCTCCAAATCTTAGATTATCTCACATTTGTTTACGTTTGGCGTACGTTTCGGCTGTCTCAGCGTGCAGTTTTTCTCCTTTCTCATAAACGTGTATGGAGTGTAGCTTGTACTTCATGGACTCAACTAGTTGCTTCTCATGAGTCGACACTCGGCGAAGACGCATTCTTAAACGAATCTTATTGAAAAATCGGGTTGGAAGCCTCACCTGGACTCAAAGTCTAGCAGGTCGACGCATCCACGTTGAATATCCAGTGGCAGATCCACCCAGTTCGTCTTCCGCTTCCTTTCATCTGTCAGCAATCTTCTGAAATAAGCCAATGTCTTGTAGTAATCAAAAGATAACTTTTTACCGGACACGATTCAGCCATGGGCACTTCATTAGGAACATGCTAGCAATCGTCTCACTTGTCGTCGCATCCACCTCCAACACCCACACATCGTACTTCTTCCCGGAACCCAATCTATCAGCCAGCAACGTATCCGATTGTGCACCATAAATCCGAAGACGCCATGTTCGGATGCTTTCAATCCGATCGAAAAACGTGTTGACGACGTCGCGTTTTGATGCTCCACCGCCTCCCGACTCCCTGAAAAGACCTTTCCAGTCAGAACTTCGGACTGAAGGATGATTCGGCTGCTCTACTCACTCTCCCTCTTCGACACCGTCTCTACTTCCTATTTCAAACGACACTTGCTCTTCCCCCTTCCGATCAGTGAAAAACATCAGTGTAATGTATTGAACGGCTTCCATTTTGATGCGTGGCTAGAAGTTGAAATGATGAATTCTTTCATGAAAGAACTAGAAATTTTAATGTTTCCACAATTGGGACTTTTGTCACGTGAAGTTATTTTTCTAAACCCTGCGGGAATGATAAAGGTTTTGTTTCCAGAGACCCTGAAGAAGAATATCAACGAGAGAAGCGAAAGAATCGGATGCTCGGAGTCCTTGCTGCCACCGTCGTCACCCTCATCGCAGCCAACATCCTCTACATCAGGTATTTTCAGGATTCAATTCAGAATCAGAAAATCCTCATTTCAGAAAGCTCCACTCCGACAGTCTTCTGGCAGATTCCAAACCGATCAGCTAACATTTGAGACAATTTAGTGTTAATAAATTGAATAGATCTTGATCCTTGAATGTGTTTTTGTTGTCTAGAAAACTTTGAGTTTGCCACCCTTCAATACTTACATCGTATCCTTCTTTTTCTTTTTTCCATTCACCCATTACTCTCCAGTTAACCAGTCCTCTCCGCTTCTCTTCTTCCCCGAAATTCCCAAATTCGGGGGTCCAAAAAATTGAATTTGTGTAGAAAGTGCACCCCCTAGTGAGAGCTATTTGTCCTCTCTGCATCCTCCCTTCTCTCGCCATTTTGCTCTGTTGTTCTTTGAGTTTAACCAGTCCTCGGTTTATTGTCAACACCAAATTGCTGCTCAGCAAGAGACCACTCCAACACAGGTGCGAAAACGAAAGAGTTTCGCCCGAATTTCCGTTGTCAAGCCGCGCCCCTTTTCGCAACTGCTGACTGCCCAGCAAAGGGCATAAATCACTCATTGTTATGACATAAACACAAGTTTTCGCCGCTTTTCCCCCTTTTTTGGCTTAGGAAGTAGCAAGGGAACTTGTATTTATTCTTCGCTATTTTTCCCTCTTTCTTTTCTTTGCAACCTTACCAAAACATTGACGTTCTTTAGCTCTGATCGCCTTTCAAATTCTGTGAATTTCCAAAAAACACATCCATTCGAGAAGCCTAATGAGGAGCTTCTAGGAAAACATGTTTTCTATCCTTTCCTGACCCAATTTCACGAATTTCACATTGTAACAAGGTATTTGAAATTGCGAAACCTCTTTTCATCCACCTCCAATTATTTGGCTGTAAAATAGACACCTTCCGCATCAAGGCATCAGTCCAGAGAACCCCGTGTAACACTTTCATTTCGCAAACAACATCTCTCTGTCCCGAATCGCACACAACTGAGACCCCAACATTTTGTTTATTTGGCTAATTTAGCTAATAAAATTAGCCCGGGACGATGAGTCGAGCGAACCGGGAAAAACTTTGAATAGGGAAAGACTGAATAGGGAAAGACCGAACAGGGAAAAAGTTGACCGAATAGGGAAAAAAAAGTGACTGAATAGGGAACACTTTTTTTTTGCTTTTTCGATGAAACAGAAGTTATCACAACAGATTAGCTCAAAATAACGAGTAAAAATGATTCCTCTTATTTGTTCTTGTCAGTTTCAATCGTTATTTCGAGCTAATCTGTTGTGATAACTTCTGTTTCATCGAAAAAGCGAAAAAAAGTGTTCCCTATTCAGTCACTTTTTTTTCCCTATTCGGTCAACTTTTTCCCTGTTCGGTCTTTCCCTGTTCAGTCTTTCCCTATTCAAAGTTTTTCCCTGTTCGCTCGACTCATCGCCCGGGACCGATTTGTGTGTTGCAATTTGGAGAGATGCGTTTGGATGAGGGGACACTGAGAATTCCTGGCATTCTCTGTTTACGAGTGTTTCAAAGGACTCGAGGGACACACAAAAAGTGTAAGGGTCTCCTGAGGATCCGATTGTTGAGTGAAGAGGGATTCAGAAGTTCGGAAGTGTTCAACTTGAGGTCCAACCAGATCCAGAAGCTCTGGAAGTTTGATTGAGGTTGCGTCTTTCTCTTTGCATTTATTCAAAACTATACTAATCCGAATGGTCACTTCTTTCCTCTGAACCTCCGATCCATTCGAATCTCATTCGCCACAACAGTTTCGCAACAATTAATCTCTTTGCGGTGGAGCGCACTGCCCCTCTCATCTCATCAATCACTCAGTTTCTCGCCGACTTTGAGATGAGCTCATCTCGTCGTCTTCGTGTCGCCCCCATCACCAACGACGGATACTTGTTTCACATTCCTCGTTTTCTTCTTCTTCTTTGTGGGAGACGCGCCCGGGGGTTTCGTATTTCTCTCCTCTTCCGACACTGACACTCGAATTGTGTTGTGTCTCGCCGGGGCGGACAGCCGGAGAGACGAGGGAGGGGGATCCAATACATATGCGGTTTTCCGTCGACTCGTCTGCGTCTGCCATCTCATTCCGACTCCCCGCACTGCGCGCTGACTACTGCAGAAAGAGGCACAGAGAGTGAGGCGAGCAGCTCCGTTTCCCTCGTTTTCTTAGTTTCTTCTTCATCGTCGTCCGTTAAGCCAAAAGAGAAGCGAAAGAAGGAGAGCGCCTAGCGGAGAGAGGACATTCATTTAGTTTGGCGGAGCCACCAGCTCCGTGTTCTCTCGTCTTCTCCCCCTCGCCTTCTTCTTCTTCTTCCAAC
The DNA here is from genome assembly GCA_900883565.2 of Caenorhabditis panamensis. Lineage (NCBI taxonomy): Eukaryota > Metazoa > Nematoda > Chromadorea > Rhabditida > Rhabditidae > Caenorhabditis > Caenorhabditis panamensis. Next base: position 62,983 of record LR538439.1, on the reverse strand, counting down.
ATCGGCTTCCCCACTCTGCTCTCTCTCTCTCCATCTCTCGACGTCAACGTCGCCAGTTTGCCTTCTCCGCCTTTTTTCCGTCCTTCCCATTCTATCCCGACCCTTCTTTCTCCCCTATTCTTCTTCCTCCGAGTTAACAAGTTTCGATGCGTTTTGGAGAGATCGCAATGGACGCTGCGGATCTGCGAGTACCGGACATACCGTTGGCATCGTGCGACGACGAGGACATTGATAGCAACAAGAACTTGAGCAGGTGAGTATTTTCTTTGATTCTAAACAAAATCTAGACTTCTGACGCCTGTTAGAAGAGACTCTGTGTCGTTTGAAAGTAGAAACCAGCTCTCAAAAACACTCAAAACCTCGTAAAACCCGTCAAAGTATATCTACTTGTGTCCATATGGTATGCATTTCCCAATTTCCCATTAGACGTGTTACTGACACATTCATAAAACCCCATTATGCTTCGCGAACAGCCCATAAAGCGGGACCAATCCTGATGAAGATGATGATGGGGGCAAGTGTCGTGAAGAGGGTACTTGGAGCAAGAAAGAGCTCACGGCCCAGTGCAGCACACATTATCTAATTATGGGATCTATTGGAGGGGTCCCCAAGGATAAAGTAGTACACTTTCGGGTTTTTGAAGAGCTGGGAGTCTGCGAATAACAGATAACGAATAGAAAAACAGAGGAGATTGAAAGCACTTGAACTTTTTGATCTTTTTGCAGCCATTCACCCGACGAGAAGCACCATCATTCGAACAGCAACAGCAGCGATGAGGAACGTCTTCATGACGAGTTCTCCGGATCCCTAGAGGTTTTTCCTGTCATTCTTCTCGCCCACACCAACATACGCTTCTTTCAGGACCTCGTCGGTAACTTTGACGAGAAAATCGCAGCATGCCTGAAGGACCACGAAGTGACGACGGCGGACATCGCTCCGGTGCAGATACGCACTCAGGAGGAAGTGATGAACGAGAGCCAGTGAGTTGTGAAACGGGAATTTTTGAGCGGGTTTTTCGAAAAAAGAGGAGAGTAAGATTACTTTGAGAGTGTAGCTGTACAGCTATCAAATTGCAACCGCAGGTGTTTTGAATTTAAGCAGAATTGAGTTCTAGCGAAAAGTAACACTTCCACTGACACCTAGAAATTAAAAACAAGAAAATAAGAACCCCGATAACCGATCCTTATCTCTTCAGAACTTGGTGGACGTTAACCGGCAACTTCGGGAACATCCAGCCGCTGGACTTCGGAACCTCTGCGATATGCAAAAAGATGGCTGCCGCCCTGGACAGTGATTCATTGGTGAGCCCGCTCTTCTCTTCTCTCTACTGCTTGTTATTCACTTTGTGCCTTCTTCGTGCCTCCACCAAAGTCGGCGTCCGCCTTGTTTCCCTCCTCATCTAACGTTGTCTCTCTCTCACGCCTCCGGCTCTCTCCTATTGATTTGGCTGGCGCTGAAGAGACGAGCCGATGCTCTGAATGCCAGAAGAGGGAGCGTGTGTCTCGTGTCCATTAAATACTCGCCTCTTCATTCTGGTCTCACATTCTCAGTGTTTCTTTGCGACGATTCGTTTTTTGGGTTTTATGGGGAAAGGGATCGAGTTTCTAGTTTCAAATTTGCGAACGAAGTAAATAATTAGAGTATACAGATAGATGTGAAGGCGCTGAGACCTTTCTGATTCTTTTATAAAGCTTCAAACTTTCCATCCTACGCTTCTGAATTCCAGAAAGACGACGCATCAACCCGGCGCAGCATGACCAACTCGGACGATGAAGACCTGCTTCGCCAGCAAATGGACGTGCATCAGATGATCGGACACCACCACGGATCCACCGACACTGGTGGTGAGACTCCCCCACAGACTGCTGATCAGGTTATCGAGGAGATTGATGAGATGTTACAGGTGAGAGTTTCCTTTCCATTTCAACGACGTACCCCATGACCATAAGCCAAAAGACGTTTTTCGAAACTCGGGGATTACTGTAAATACACGCGTACATACATAACGAGCTTACAAACGCATTCGGCTGTTTTGTTCCGAAGCTTCGCGATGCATTCCGGTTGTCAAACTAATCCCGGCCACCACTCCATCCATCTTAGAGAGCATTTGCAGTCATGCGACTTCACCGGCTCAATGATGACTGACCGGACGATGGAATCCGTCGACTCGATGTACTCCTCGATGCGTTCTCCGTTCCCCTCGTCAATCCAATCATCTGATGCAGACATCAAACTTCGAAGTGCACAGGCTCTCGTCAGTAATCCCGACAGTAAGTGGTTTTCGAGCGTTTTAGTGGTAAAAACAAGCTTCTATCATACTGATAACAACACAGAAACATGTTCCCAATGTATTTTTCGGTTATTTGAATCAACTTTTCTTATTGGGAAACATGTTTCTGTAATAGGAGCGAAAGGAGTCGGCAGACTCCTTTCCACCTCAACACCGTCTAACTTCTGTTCCTTCATTCAGCAGCCAAAATGTCCACCTTCCACTCGGGTATATAGTCTTGTTAACTGTCAAACTGTCTCTATGTTGTGCCTTTTCGTCAGTGAAGCGCATTTGCTTCCGTTTGTCACGCTAGCAAGTGCGCTCCGCCAACAACACACTTTCCGTAGAGCACACTTACCCACAGTGTAGATCTGTGACTAACATGCACTTTTACGTTATTTTCTTTCCGTACCCCGTTTAGTTGAACATTTAGAAGTCTAGCTTCCAGTAAAGCGCTTCCCAGTTCATATTCCGATAATCCGAACCAAAACAAAGCTTTCTCACACTTTCCGGCCCGCATGATCGTTCTCGACTGCTTTCCAGCCTTTCTGGCCGTGAAAAAGTCGTCAACGCACCCTCACAAACACCCAATCATTTCCCAGTCGTTCGCCGCCCCATCCAACAACAATTTCTCATCTCCGTTTTTCAGATCTTCAAGAGCTCTCTTACTCGAAATTGGTGACACTCTGCGCCGAAATGGAGCAGTTGATTCGGGTGTACAACGAGAGTCTCGTCGATGAGCTCGCGCATCGGTCAGTCACACAATGAAGGACTTCTCCCTCAATGTGTTCTGTGTTTTCAGAGACGAGTTGGACTACGAGAAAGAGATGAAAAACTCGTTCATTTCTCTACTTCTCTCCATCCAAAACAAGCGACGAGTGTTCGCGACGGACCGGAAACGAAAGGGCGGAAAGGTGGATGCCTCCCAATTACCGCAGTACTTGACGGCGACGATTCCGTTCAACGACAATCAACATATCGATAATGCGTCCATTGCGTCTCTTATCAAGAGTGAGTAATGGGATAATAATAGGGAGAGATGATTGAGAGAGGGAGTCAGCTGGTGATCAGAGATGACAGAATCACTATGTTGCGATGATCAATCGAGTGTATTAGTGATGGATGACATGATAAACATCAAGGGATCCTTCTTCTTTCAGTCCTCCGAGCCATCCACGATGACAGTACAACTGTGCCTGCCCTGCTGACCGACTACATCCTGACGCACGTCTGTCCGAAGAACATTTCCTGTTAGCTAGAACTCATGATAACCTCCTTTCTCTCCTTCTACAAATGTGTGATACAGCTTTAAGATAGTCTTCTCTCTTTCCCTTCCTGGCTTTCTCTCCTCTTCTGGTCACCTTTCCGACCCTCTGTCTTCCCATTTCTCTGCAACCCAATGAACTACTAGTTGTGCCCTTTTCTCCACTGAGATCAGTCTAAAATGCTCTCAACCCGCCTGCCAATGACTTCAAAATCACCCCCACATCTTCCCGGAATCTCGTTTCTTCTTCTCTTTGATTTCTCGTCTTTGAATCTACTATTTTTGCTTGTGCTTGTTCTTTTTTCATAAACTACACTGCATTTTTTGAACGTTCATTGTTTGTTGCTTCTGAAATCATCCAGATTCCGAAACCGTATCCTGGCATCTCCATGAATCGATGACGTCACCAACTTCCTCCGCGGCGCTTCCGAGATCTCATCCGATGCATCGTCACCTGAAGAATGAACAATTCATTGAAACCCATCCCAATTCCCTTCTTTTTCTCCTCACCAATGGCACTGCGGGCGTGTGCATAAATCGTGTCAGGGATGTCCTCGGGGCGCCAAATTGCCTGCGATCTGCAACCAACCGAACAGTTAATTATAGAGTCAACACGAAGGACACCGACCGATCGAGCAGCATCAGAAGACCCGAGTAGGCGATCATCTCGGCATTGTCGGTGCAGATGGACGGCGGGACAGAGTATGTGGTGACGGAATGGGCTGTGGAGAGCTTTGAGATGGCTGAAAAGACAGAAAGTTCTAGAATTCATTTAGGGTTTTTTACCATTGAATATGTATTTGTTTGCTGCGACTCCTCCGCCGATTACCAGTTGTGTCTGTCGAGTTACTTTGTTTTCCGAGGTGTTCTCGAAGAATGCGTGGAGTTTTGTGGCAATGTGTCGGGTTACTGTATTCTGAAACAAAATACAACTTTTTCTTGAAGCATCAGTTTTTTGAATACCTGCAAACTTGCACAGAAGTCGGGAACATTGATCTCGGGATCTTCGGACTTTCGTATCCTTTCTATTAAGTTCAGATAGGAACCTTTGATCAAATCAAAGTTCATATCCGCTTTCGGGACACTTGGCAGGAAGATTGGATATCGATTGTGACCATCTTCTGAAGCTCTAGACGCCAACACTTCAACGGCAGCTCCAGGATGCACTGTGCCGAACTCCGAACCCAGATCGCCAAGTTGTCTGGCCACCTTGTCTATACATTCGCCAGGACTTCCTCCGATACTTTGGCCTGAAAAGGAAAGAAGTTTCTATGCAAATATCTGAAGTATCGTACCAACCGTACAATTTGAATCGTTCCGCACTCTCCGCCACAGCAATCAGTGCGTGTCCGCCGGAAAGGAGAAGCGTGGAGAAGGGGAAACGGACGGAGTCGTTGACGAGAAGAACGGAGAGAGCGTGGGCACGCATGTGGTGGACCGGGATCAGAGGGAGGTTGTGCTTCCTGGAACAAGATAATTTGGTTATGAAAAGCTGAAAGATGGCGAACTTTGCGAATCCAATGGCTGCCGAGATGCCTTCCTTCAAAGCAATCACCAATCCTGGTGTTACTGTAACTGCCACTGCATCCAGATCTTTTGGTGATGTTCCAGAGTCTACGAGACACTTTTCGATAAGACGAGGTAGGTTTTCACGGTGCTACAAGACCAAAATTTGCAAAATTCTTAAGCCTTATCTGACCAACCTGTTGAGCACAAACCGACGGGTTGATGCCTCCTTGCGATCGTTGAATCGAGCGTTCCGTGTATCTCTCTGACGCCAGGATTCTCTTGTCTTTGGTCACAATAGCAACTGCAGTGTCATCACAGCTGGAATTCAGTTTTGTTGGGAACACAGTCCAGAATGCAATGAGAACTAACCTTGTCTCGATTCCCAGAACTTTCGCAGCATAGTGTCTTCGGGCTTGGCGGAGGTTTAGTTTGGTGTTGATTAATTTGACAATCTTCATCTACTTCTCTTCAGATTGGTTGAAAAAATTGGGAAAATTGTAGAAATTACAAAAAAAAATGCTCTTTTTCACGAGGACTACACGACGAAGCTTAGCTAGGCCACCACTTGTCAGAAACTCGGCCATGTGCTTGTGGTTCGAATCGGCTGACCACATTCAATGATCTGACTCATTCAGCTTAACTGAAAGCGAATTCAAATAGTGTTCGACTGGAAGAATTGTATCTAACAAGCACATAAAACCGGAAATTCCCCGGTCACCCCCATAGTTGAATCCGAAAAGTGATCATTCCGTGCACTCTGTGCTCTTTCTTATCTTATCTTTTCATCATTCCCCTGACCCATCCACACTTCTTTCCTATTCCCTGTATCATTCTGTCTGTCCCGTCTATTCCAATATGTCTGCAAAGCTGAACAAAATCGTCAATGGTCCTATTCCGGATACCTTCATGGATGATGAGTCCCGCAGATTGAACTCTATTCTTTTCGACGGGGAGACATTGGAAGTCATTGGTTAGTGTTTCAGATGGTACTTGAACATTAGAAACTTACTCTTCTATCCAGACCAACTCCTTCTCCCTCACGAATTCCATTACGTCTCAGTTCTCGATGTCTGCGATGCATTCGCCGTCATCAAGTCAATGCAAGTCCGCGGTGCTCCACTGATTGCTGTTGTTGGAAGCCTCGGACTCTATCTGGAACTTCTGAACACCGATCACTTTGATCCAGTGGATATCCGTCAGAAAATTGACTATCTTATCAGCTCCAGACCAACTGCGGTGGATCTCAGGAATGCGTTGAACGGTGTGCTTCCGATTCTCGAAAATCCAGAGGATTCGGATCATGAGAAGCTTCAGAGGTTAGTTTGACTTTGAATTAGAATTCAACTGAGTTTTGAATGAATTTCAGATGCCGTGAGTACCTCCTGAACATCTATGACTCAGAGAAAGAGCAGAACCGTATCCTGATCTGGAATGCTTATCAGGAACTGATCTCTGCGTTCCCAGACACTCAGGAACTTACCGTTATGACTATTTGCAACACTGGAAGTCTGGCTACAGTGTCCTGGGGTACTGCCCTCGGAGTCATCCGTGCTCTGAACTCCGAGAATCGGTTGAAGATGGTGTATGTGCTCGAGACGAGACCATACAACCAAGGAGTCCGACTTACAGCTACAGAGCTTCTCCACGGAGGAGTTCCTTTCAAAGTGAGTTCCTATTCGAATTGAGAAATTCTAGCAGGACATTCCAGCTGATAACCGACTCGATGGCTGCATGGACCATGAAAAATCACCACGTGGATTGTGTTCTGACTGGAGCTGACAACGTGGCGAGAAACGGAGACACAGCCAACAAGATCGGAACCTACATGCTCGCAGTCCTCTCTGCTCATCACAACATCAAGTTCTATCCGGTCGTCCCATTCACCACAATCAACAGAAACATTGCTTCCGGAGACGAAATCAAAATCGAGGAGAGACCGGCGGAAGAGATGATTCGAGTGAATGGAGTGTTGGTGGGAAGTGAGAGGACTCCAGTCTGGAACCCCGCATTCGATGTTACTCCTGCCAATCTCATCACAAAGATTCTCACGGACTTTGGGAACTGGGCTCCAGAAGAGTTGGAAGCTCAGCTTCACTGAATCAGTTTCTACATGCTAATAATAAAAGTGTTGCTGCTATCTAAGTACTGACTAAATCTGTACAATCACATCAGTTAGGAAAATCAGTTGCAATGATATAAATTATTAGAGAAATTGAACGAGGAAAAAGAGAGAGGATTGAGAACATCAGAAGACGGGGAAAATTTGAAAAGCGGGGAAAGATAATATTTAACACATTCGCTGGCTGAATCCGAAGGTGCGACCGATGCTCGTCAGGTAGTAGCGATCCAGACCAGTTTGGGTCTCATCGGCCAGATGCGTCGGGACTTCCTTTGCGACGATCTTGAAGTCGGTGCCGGAACCCTGAAAGCAAACGAATGAATAAACGCCGAGATCGTTGAAAGCAACTTACATTATCGTTGAGAAGGAAATGGATTGTGGCATGATGGCTGTTCGGGTACTTCTTCAGCCGCCACTTGGTCACGATCTCCTTATTCGGTTCAATCTTCTCGAAAGTTCCGGACACATTGCCACCAAACAACGAGAAAGATCCTCCTTCCTTGAAGTTCCACTCGCCAATCGAATTGTTGGTCCATCCACGCACAAATTGAGTCTCGGTGATGGCCTCGAAGACGCGATCCGGAGTCGCCTTGAAGGTGTCAGAGACGGAGACCTCTTTGGTAGTGAACACCTCATTGCCGGAGGTGGAGGCATCTTTCTCGGCAATCACAGTGTTCTGAAACTTCTGCTTGTCGACGACGGCGGTCTTTCCCTTGGTGACGACTTGTGGCTTTATCTGGTCAGTCGGCAGAATGAGTCCCTTGCTGAACTCTTCCTTCAGTTCACGGATGTAAACGGCTAGAACATCCTGGATCTTGGAAATGAATGACTTGTTGAGGACTTGGCGGATCTGGTGGGCCAGCGGTCCATTTCCAGTCAGAGAGGTGTTCACATCGACTTCCGATGCGTCGTTCTCATCACTCAAGTTTGGAATGTCGAACGTTCCCTTGTACTCCTCGTCGCTTCCGGAGACACGGACTTTGAAAGTTCCCTCGATGACCCATTCGAAAAGGAAGATCAGCTTGGCCTTCCGGTTGTTCGCCGTGGCTTCTCCATCGATTTTCTTGACTTCATCGATGGTAACAACGATTGGACCATCCTGAAGCGTGATATATGAAACCGATCTTGCGATTATAAAACTTACTTCGCTCGAGAACCCATCGAGCAGTTCACGGAGACGGTTCAGAGACCATGGGGTAGCGTTCTTCTCAGACCTATAACAGAAAGTTAAATTAAATATTTGAAAAACTTCGTAACCCACCAGTGCCAGTTGTTCACATTCGTCGCATCAGCTCGTTCTTCGACGATCCAGCGCGGGTCTCCTTCTCCCCACTTGGCCATTTCGATTCACTGAAAACAGAGACTTCTACGAGTGTTTAGACGGTATTTAGAGATCGAAAACAGGTCGTTTTGTAGTCAAAACAATGAGCAAAGATCGGGCAATGCGAATAGCACATTTTCCTGTCAAGAAACTGGCAAAAATCGCAAAATAAAGATGAAAATGGGCGTAATTTCAACAAAATTTCGAGAAAATTCAACGATGAAAAAGCTAGGCCACCTCGGCCACGGCCCTGAGCAATGGAGCGCGTTTGCATTCCAGCTCTTGTGTCGATTTACGCACGTTTTCTCGCGATTTTCAAGTTTATTTTTTGAACAGAAATCATCTCCTTCTTCTATTCTTCGCCATTTACAATTAAAAAACCTCATTGTTTTTCAGCCAATGCTCTCCAAGTCGATTGCCAGACACATCTCCCAGTTCGCTGGAGTCCGGGACATTGCGAGATATGTGCCGAGACGTGCCCTGCTCTACGTCCCCGCGAGCAATCAAAAAATGCTAGACAAGGTTCCGATGATGCAGGCGGACTCGGTAGTTCTGGAACTCGAAGATGGAGTTGCACTCACTGCAAAAGCTGATGCAAGACAGAAAGTGAGTTGTTCCACTGGGGCTTTCAAACATTTCAACTTTACAGGCTGCTCTTGCTTTGGACAAATTGCCATATCACACTCTACGATGCCAAGAACTCGGTCTCCGTGTCAATTCCGTAAGCAGTGGCCTTCTGGAGGACGATATAATTGTAAGTGAAGAACAACCACTGTATTTCGTTTATCGTCAACACTTCAGGCTGTCTCCAAAGCCGAAAAACTCCCTCAAGCCTTCATGGTTCCAAAAGTCGACAGTCCGGAAGACCTGGTCACCATCTACAACATCTTCCGTGAGCACTACGGCGATGCCCGCATCAGCAACACCAACACCCGTCTGGTAATCTGGATTGAATCCGCCCGTGCACTCCTCGATATGCCACGCATCCTGTCGTCGACTCTCAATCTGCACAAACAATCCGGATTTTTCAAGTTGGATGCCGTTGTTTTCGGATCTGACGACTACTGCGCAGACATTGGAGCGACTCGGAGCTCACACGGAACGGAGACTTTGTTTGCTCGTCAGAAATTCGTCGCGTGTTGCAAGGCGTTCCAACTGCAAGCCATTGATAGTGTCTACATCGACATCAAGGATCTCGAGGGTCTCCGTCGGCAGTCTGCAGAAGGAAGACAGTGGGGATTCACTGGAAAGCAAGTCATTCATCCGAGCCAAGTGTCAGTCGTCCAGGAGCAGTTCTTCCCGCCGAAGGAGCGCATCGAGTGGGCACAGGAGTTGGTTCACGCTTACAGTGAGCACGAGGCACTCGGAAAAGGAGCATTCCAGTTCAGAGGACAGATGATCGATCGACCTCTCTTGCTGCAAGCACTCAACATCATCCAGCTAGTCGAGAGGATCAACACCACCGACTGATACATTTATTAGACTCTGATTTAGCTAGTTTTGTATATATGTTTCATCCCTGCCTAGTGTCTCATTTCTCCCTGTCCAGAACAATGAATAACGAGTATTTTGTGTTGGAAATCTTTATTCTTTGTTTTTTCATAAGTTTTTTGTACATTTTACAGAATTCACTTTCTTCCGTAGGTGTAGTAGTATGTGGTGTAACCGTTGTTGTTGTTCGGGTAGTAGTAGCTGCTCGAGCATCCTGAGCATCCGTTGTTGTAGTTGTAGCCATTATTGTTATTCGGATAGTAGTAGTAGGTCGTGTAGCCGTTGTTGTTATTGTAGTTGTAACCGTTGTTGTTGTTCGGGTAGTAATAGTAGAGCTGAAAGTGTTTCAGTGCCTTGGGATCCTTCTGATTTGATAACTTACATAGTAGGCGTTGGCGACGGAGAGGAGAGCCATGAGGGTGGCAAGGAAGGTAAGGAACTTCATGTCGATTGGAGCAAGGGCAGTTGATGATTTCCTCGGATCAAAATTCTCAGTTTTATAGCACCTTTCACAAACATCAAACCCCGCCCCTCTTCGCTCCGGGCTCCCGGAGTCCCCCGGAGGAGGAGCCAAGACCCTCTCGGTAACCCTCTTGCCCTACTCAACAAACTACACATTCCTCCTAATCCTCGACGACCATGCCAAGAGTTCAAAGTGGACAAATCGAATGTTTGTCTTTTGCCGTTGGCATCCATCCACGCTCCTTGTTGTCTTAGACCGCCCATCCTTAACGAGTTAAGTAGGGGAACCGTATAAAAGAGAAGCTCAACGGACAGAGACCATATTCCGACCGAACCAGTTCACAATGAACAAGCTCCTCGTTGTTGTCCTCCTCCTCGCCCTCATCGCCCAGGCTCAGGCTTACTACGTAGGTTTCAGAAAGGTTTCAGAGTGTTTATAAGAATCTTTCAGCTCTACTACTACTACCCGAACTCGTACAACAACAACAATGGACAGACCACCTACTATTACTATCCAAATAACAACAACAACGGTCAAACGTACTACTACGATACTGGAAACACCGGAACAACCTACTACTACTACCCGAACAACGGATACAACTCCTACTATCCATACACCACTTACTACTACACCTATGGAAGAAAGTAACCCTGTAGACTTTTCGTTGCTTTGTATATAATTTTCGGTATTCAATTCTCAATTCTCATGTTCAATCCTAAAAGATTTTTTCTCAAGATAAAGATTTCATAGTGAGTGCTTCTCCGGTCAATCGCGATACCCATCGAAACAAAGGGAACTTTTCGGACTACGGGTCGACGTCATCTAGATTGAAATCTGGAGGCATCCGTATTTAAAATTGAATGGATTCACAACGTTTACATGACGGAACACACTTCTCTATTCTTCAGAGTGGATCTGGATGGATCTGATGCGGACCCGATCTGCAAAACGAACAGGACGTCGAGTTGTGAGTTGACGAAGAGGTTCTTTGGTTTTATTGGAGTTGCCTGGTGTGTTATATTCCTGTTTGGATTCCTGGTTGGACCGAAGACAGGTATACTGCTTTTGTTAAGAGTTACGGCACTTTAAGGTGGTTTACTGCAGATGTAGGATTCTATAAGGACTTTTTCATTCATCATGATCCCCACGTAGACTTTGAAGGGTATGATAATCTGTCTCATCGTTTGTTGACTTGATATTTTTAGAATTCCCCCTCTCCCCTGTGAAATTGAACCATGGAACCAGATAAATACAACAAGCTTCCCCTTCCATGACCTCCACAAAAGCTTTGCCAAACAGGGAATGACTGGATCGGAAGGTCTTTCCGATGGCCAACTTCGTCTGATGAGTGCCTTCCTTTACGAAGAATACATCGCAGTGACCCACTCGGCTCAAGATCCCAAAGGAGTCAATCGAAAAGCATATTGTCACTACTACGACTGCCACCGTCAAGAGATTCCTGGAAGTGTTTTTGAGTCTTTCGTGTTCCCGATGACTGCAGTACAGTGTCCGAGGAGGGCTGGCGCCAAGTACATGTCCCTCACTTTCAGCGAGCAGGATGTGCCACAGGAACCAATTCCTTTGATTAACAGGATTTTGAAAAGTTACAGTTGAGACTTTGATAATTGCAAACAGCAAAGTTCAGATCCTCCCCATGAAGTTGGAGTTTGCGTTGGTCAAATCTACGGTACTGAGAGACGATGGCTAGAGATCATTGAATTCGTCGAGCACCATAAGCTGATGGTAGGGTCCATGTAATCAGCAGACCTGCATTACTATCCCAGGGAGCTACCATGTTCTATTTCACAATCCTCGAGATGGATGGGTACAGCAAGAAAACCATTGAAGACTACGAGAGACTCGGGGAGATAGAGGCGACCATTGTCAACACAGAGTATGAGAAACTCAATTGGCTGTTTCATATGATACAAGTCCATGTGAGTCTGAACCCCTAACACTGAGAGGATGAACAGTTTTGAAGGAATGCTTCTTCCGCAGCAAGTTTCATTCAAAATGGGTCATTCACGTGGATATTGACGAACGGTTAACAATGACCTCAATGCCACTGGTCTCTTATTTGAGGTGGGTTGCTCAGCGAACTTGCCAGTTGTCGCTGCTTCGACAGACGCTTCATTTTCCAGGCAGCAACCACCGGAAGTATGCGAACTAAACTTTGGAGGTCGTAGAGTTCAAAAGCACAAAAACGACCCGGACACCTACGAATCTGACGCCCAAATCCGTTCCGAGCTCATATTCCTCCGTTACAATGTCACTTCGGCCTACCAGTGGGGTGCTTTCAAATCTGTGTTTAGACCGGATAAAATCCACATGATCTTCTTCCACTGGACTTCGCGGCAACATGAGGGATGTATCGTGAAGACAGCCGAGAAGAAGATTGGATACGTCCGTCACTACCGGACTACAGATCTCGGTAGTTTGGCGGGCAACTGGATCCCGAAGATCAGACCGTATGAGGTGACAAAGTTGGATCCAGACTTTGCTGATAAACTGAAAGAACAGGTGATAAAGAAGGTCAAGTTCCTGTACGAGCAACATCCCGTATGGTGCACGTCCATAGACCCCTGGATCCGGAAGACATTCCCCGACGATATGCACTGCACATAGTCTCAAGTTTTCATAGTTTCATAGAAAGACATAGATCTGTGATAAGCTAATAAACATTGAAAGAAAAGTCGGTGTGTTGTGTATCTGTGTATGTTCTTGCTCTCCGGATGGTTTCTTGCCTCTCTGCACCAAAATGTAATGTCCACAAAACAGTCGAGTACTTGTTAGTTGTGAGGGTAGAATCCCGAGAACGGGAAGTCCTAAAAGATATCACGGGATGTGATAAGGGTCAGGAATACATACGGTATTACAAGATCTTGTTCATAATGTCAAATGTGATCCACTATCTTCCTAATCCTAATCTCCGGATGTGTCAAAAGTGGTGCATCAGGTGAGTCCCCTCATAAGTTCTAGTCCTCTGACATCCGCTTAACACCAGATTTACTGGAGGCTTAGATGTGGTCACCAAATCCTGCCAGCACCGCCCACTGTGCTCCGGTCTTCTCTTTCAGATACATTTTCCAGCCCTCTCCGGCTTCTGTTTGTCTTCTGTTTGTCCTTCATTTCCTATCAGATAAGCATCGAAACCGCCGCCGACTTGTTGATTGAAGGAGTTTCGATGAGAATGAGTCATTGCAACTGATGTAAAGGAGTTGGTTTCAGGAGGAATGAAACTGCTTCATGTGTTCCTTGTCGTGGTGTTGTTAGGGGTTGGAGCATTGGGATACAATATTCCGATTATGAGGAAGAGACAAGTGGACATGCGGTCCTTCAGTCTGTACGACTTCCCAGAGGACTACTATCTGTCGAATCATGAAGGTAAGAGGGGACGGATGAAATATAAACCCTCTTTTTTTCAGCCCAACGCAACCACTACGTCAACCCGAAACCCGGCTACATCACCGCTTTCTACCCGATCTACGACTTTGGCAGACGAAGACGCCGCTAACTTTCTCAACTTTCTAAGCTTCTCTTTCCGTCTTTTTCGTATTTTGACCATACGCTCAATGAGCAGAGACAACGAAAAGAAACAGACTGTAAATACAAATAAACCATTCTTCATTTCTTCTTCGATTCAGTCCACAAACACAAAATGACGATGGTCGAATCCGACTGTGACCTGAAATGTGATTGAGAGTGACTAATGGCAGAGGGATCATCACTGTGCGAGACGGTGTTTGAGTGTACCTGCACAAACAATGGATTGTCTTTGGCACGGCCACCATCACGATATTTGTGATTTGACTTTTTAGAGTACTTCAGTTCAAACTGTGGGAAACCCGACGAGTCATGGAAATGAAAATAGAACTGGGCTACTAGCAGAAAGGGACGCAGAGTACAAATCACGAAAACCAAGTGTTTTGTTGATGTTCTGGAAGGGATGCTTGTTTGGAGCTGCAAGCTAACAACCTGTAATTGTACTATTTCAGTCCAGCAATCAGAAAATCTATTTTAAACAAAAAATTTCAACGATAAAGTCTACAGGGAGTGAGAACAGTACCACAGAACATGAGAAGTATCAAAAACCTATAGATCTCCTTTGCAATGTGTTCTCGCGACCCATGGAAAACATCAAAGAAGTGTAGTTCGTTCAGAAGGTTAGCGACTGAACTAGAAAACATCTAGCATGTTCTCGAAATGGACTTTTTTCTAGTGCCTACATTATGAGTGCCTTATGCGCACGCAACAAGCTTGTCATGTTCAGTGACTGCAACTCTCCGGAGAACGCTTTCCAATCAGTTCCTTTTCACTTCCGCTTTCCTCGAATTGTCAAGACGTTCTCCTTACTCTTAAGAATCCCACATTCCTTTGACACCCTAAATTAGTAAGAACGTAATGTCCAAAGAGCCAAGAGATCGAACGGTGACAAATCAGGGATAAACGAAACAGAGTTGTCAGCAACCCATCTCCAGGGACGCACTAATTGGAGTAGTGATCTCGATGTGGACCGTGCGCACGTGCCAATTATCCCTCGAGTTGTGCACGTCAGGAGCTTTATTTCAACACATCTCCGTTTGGAAAGCGGTGATCGTTTTCTGTCCACCAAGCTCAATAGACACAGATAACCGAATTGCGGTTCAAATGTTTCCCGATTGGAATGTTCGCAACATTCCGTTAACCTAATTTGATAGACACGTGCGAGCAAAGACCCTTTTTATATGTTTCTTTCCTTTTTTGTCTAGACCACCCTGATTTCTTCCCTTGACCTTTCTGCTACAGTGTTTGGCAGTTTGTCACTTCCTAGACTCCTGTTGACCGTTGCCAAGAGCCTTCTAAACTTCCGCATATCAACCCTATCATTTTCCTATCCTTTACACAACATCACGCCATCTGTCTGCACCCCTTCCAACTTTTCGTACCCAACCAGTCAAACTAAAACTTTGCACTCAGCAAGAATGAACTCTTCTGATTATTATGCCAACTCTACCGTCTTCGACATCAAAACCTGGCCGAATGCGGTAGCTGCTGGACTAATGCTACTGGTAGCTGTTGATTCCCCAATTTGCTCCAACATATTATGATTCAGAATTCCATACTTGGTTTGCTCTTCAATGCTGTCATAATCCACAACTTCATAAGTGACAAACAACAAAAGACATCGTTCAACCTCGTCTGTGTCTTCCGTGCCATTAACAACTTCATCGTTTTGATAACCATGCTTGCTGTTTTCCTTCCGGCTATCATTTTGTAGGCTTCGGGAACTTTATAGACAATTTCCGTGATTTTAGAGGGGTCTCCTACTACGATCCGGTTGTCGAGACAGTGATTATAACTTTTGCGGTGAACCTGATGGTGTTTAACGAGTTCCAAGGGATCTACCTTGCTGTGAACCGTCTCACGGCAATCTACTTCCCGCTCAAGTATCATCTTTTCTTCGGTATCAAACTAACCTTCTTCTTCCACATCCTCTACTACGCCGACAGAATCCGCAATGTCACCATGGAAACTATAGGAAGAATGGGTAATTCGATCTGTATATTTTCCTTGTTTCTACCAATTCTGTCTTACAGAGAAAGATCCTCACGAATACTTACTGTTCTCTATCGAGTATTTGGCCTACGGAGGGCTGCTAGAGAGTCCCGATTTTATGTTTGTTTGGGCCCTAGGCCTGATCCTCTTCCCGTTCCTTCTAAACGCAATCACTTACATCAAGATATACCAACTGGTCAGTCTATCTATCTCTCAAACTTGTCAGAACAGCATGGTTTAGAAGAAGAAGACCACTCGCGACTCGGAACACTGGAAAACCGCAAAGCAGAATATGGCGCAGTTTTTTCAAACAGTGATTCAAGATTCCCTGTTCTCAGTCAGTGTCATATTCACGATGAAGTTGAAGTGAGTGTTTATGCGTTGGCTACAACATCCACACACATGTTTTCATTCAGCACCGCCATCAACCACCGTTTCTGGACATTCATCTGCCAAACACTCATATGGCAAAGTGTTCACGTTAGTGATGGGTACGTCATGTGAGCCCTTCTTCTTTATTGACAATTCAAACATCCAGATTCATCATGCTCATGTTCAACGAGAAGCTGACACTCTTCAAACGGAAGTTGAAGGTCAGTCCATTGGGAACTGTGGCGAAGCAGCCGGAGATCTCGATGCGAAACACGTCAACTGCCCTTCCGGACATCACGCACTGATCCTAATTGTTACTTGTGATTGCTCAAAAATCTGCTGACCGAATAACATGTAATTGGTGATATGCGAGATTCAAAACAGAGCAACGAGTAGAATTTGAAAATAGGGAAAGAGTTAGAAGGGGCAGGAAGTTCACGGAAACAATAAGAATGAAGTGAGCAATGGACCGAGTCAGACAATATCAGAGAAACAATGCATGACTGTAAAAGGTGTGGTGAAGAAAGTTTATATTCAGAAATATATTCAGAAAAAACATTTTTATTCATGAGAAATACATAAAGTTGGGAAAAAGGTAAGTGTGATAGAGCGGTTTCAGTTAGTAGGAGAGTTCAAATAAAGGCGGCTCAAAAAGAAAACTGTTTTTGAATTAGAGAGCCCTGTACGAGTGACCCAAACTGTCATTACCAGTACGAACAACCCCGCCGAAGCCTGTTGCACGACTTGCGTTAGCCAGTTTGGTTCATAGGACAATCTAAGCGAAAGAGAGAGAGAAGAGATGTGTCTTTGAATACAAGTGTTTTTGAATTAGAGAGCCCTGTACGATTGACCCAAACTGTCATTACCAGTACGAACAACCCCGCCGAAGCCTGTTGCACGACTTGCGTTAGCCAGTTTGGTTCATAGGACAATCTAAGCGAAAGGGAGAAGAGATGAGATGTGTCTTTGAATACAAGTGTTTTTGAATTAGAGAGCCCTGTACGATTGACCCAAACTGTCATTACCAGTACGAACAACCCCGCCGAAGCCTGTTGCACGACTTGCGTTAGCCAGTTTGGTTCATAGGACAATCTAAGCGAAAGAGAGAGAGCGAGGAGAGATGTGTCTTTGAATAGAAGTGTTTTTGAATTAGAGAGCCCTGTACGAGTGACCCAGACTGTCATTACCAGTACGAACAACCCCGCCGAAGCCTGTTGCACGACTTGCGTTAGCCAGTTTGGTTCATAGGACAATCTAAGCGAAAGGGGGAGAAGTGTCTGAGAACTAGTCTGTGAGTGAAAGAACTTGCTGAACCCAGTATGAAAGAACAGTGGTTCTAGGTAAGATGGGACCCTCCGCTTATAGAGATAGTAAGAAGTCTAGATCGAGAGATACAGTTTTAAAAGACAACGCACGTTTCCTACTGGGTTCCGTCGAGATGTTGTCGTGGGTGGACGGAGCGACGAGTTGCAGACGTTGTTGGCAGACGACCAGCATGACGAGTTGGCAGGGTGGAGAGGATCTTGGCGGGATGCTGAAAGTTAGGAGTTTTAGAAAATAATCGATGACAAAACGGAACCAACCTTATCTTGAACGGAGACGAGGGACAGGTCACCGACCAGCAGGTAGAGTGCGGCGACAGAATGAGGAGAGATCGATGGGCAGCGTCGCCTCTGCTCTGTTACGCGCCCCTCCCCAATAAGGTCATAAATATTTGACCTACCTCTTTTGGTAGAACAAAACATAATTTTATTGGTTTGGTAGGTACACCCAAACACGGGAGACAGTGTGAAAGAGATAGAGGGGATTCATCGCGTCGATCAAGATCAAGAGATCAATTCCTCAGTTTCATGCTTGCAGTATTTCTTTTGGCTATCATTCTGGAAACATAAAACAACTTCCTGGTAGAAACGGGAACAAACACCGTTGATCGCTCTTAATTTGGGGTTTCTGAGTTTCTACGAAACGCTCAATGCTCCGCACCACAATTCCATGTCCCTTTTATCTTCCGCCATTTCTTGTTCGACTACATGTTCCAATAAACCTCCTAAATATCAACCGACATCAACATTAACCACAACAACATTCCGTCGGTATGAAAATAATCAAGAATTCCTCAAACTTCACCTGTCAATTGTCTTGTCACGTAGGAGGGGTTTTGAGATTTCAACGTCTCCATTCCTGGTAAGCCATTTGCTCTGGTAACCTGCAATTGTAGTGGGGAAGTAAACTTTAGTGATCAGTTTTGATTCCCGAATCACAACACACACCTTCCCAATCATTCTTGTGTCCGTTTCCAATGGATGCCGTGAACCTTTTTGCTGCTCTTCTGATTCTGGTGGTTAGTTCAATTGCTCAAATCTGTCAATCTGCAACTATTTACAGAACTGTGTCCTCGGAATCTTATTCAGTTCCCTCATCATATTTGTACACTTCACTGAAAAACAGGAGAAGACAAGTTTCAACCTGATATGTCTCACCCGGTCAATCAACAACGTGACAGTGCTGTTGTTTGATTTCCTGCTTCTTTCTTTTCCAGTTGCCTTGTTGTGAGCACACTTCACCTGCCAAACTGTTCATTGCTCCCTTTTTGCTTTCAGATCCACCAACTTCTATCCAATAACCATTGAGACGCTTATCATCATCACTACAGTAAACCTGTACTTGGTCAATGAGTACCAGACCATTCTGATTGCTTTGAACAGATTCGTTGCTATCTTTTTCCCATTATACTACTCTAAAATTTGCAGTGTCAAAGTAACAGCGGTGTGTTTGTTGTTCTAGTTCCAGGTGGAAAACTAAAGTTCCAGGTTATTTTGGGAATCATGTACGTCGAAAGAGGCTACGCGTCTGGAAAACTCATCTACACTATGATGAGTGAGTGTTGCTCTGCCAAGCTACCCTGATGATAAGTTTGGTTCAGATTACAACTGTGAGGTGTACTTCAGTCTGGAAACCTTTGGTACTGGCATCACAAACCGATGCCCAACGGTGAACAGCCCGAACAATGACGCAACAGTTATTGGGACTCTGTTCTTCTTCTCGTTGACTATTCTTCTGAATCTGGCAACATTCGCAAAGATTCTAAAGTTCTACTTTGTAAGAGTCGTCTTCTTGTGGTAATAAGAAACCGTCGTATAGTTTCAGGATCAAAATATGGACACGGAGAGTGTAGTTTTGGCGAGAAAGAACATTCGGTTGTTCTTCCAGACTATTCTGCAAGACTCCCTCTTCTTTGTAGATGTCATGTTCACCTTCAAGTTGAGGTACACTTTCTCTAATCTTTCTGCAAACTCTTTTCCCTTTTCCAGCTCCTTGAGTGATCATCGTTTCTGGTTTTTCATCAGCGCTTGTTTTGTTTGGGAATCCATTCACACACTCGATGGGTAAACACTTATACAAACAGTGATATAGCTTCAAATTCAACATTTCAGACTGATAATGCTGATGTTCTCTGATCGATTGTCGTTCCTCAAAGCCAGATTCTCTCGGAAATCTGTTTCAGTTTCCGGGCGGGGTGCATCAGACTTCAGAGCTCAAACTTCAAGTGTAATGCCGGAGATTGGATGAGTACAGAAACAAAACAATGAAATAATATCTTTTATAAACATCATGACGAGATAAGACACTAACTAGTTTGTCATGTGATGCAAATTTTATTTCAATCGGCTTTATTTTTTTGAGTTCAGTATCCCAGGCTTCCTCGCCCAACAAACGTCTCACAAGTTGCTGTGTCGTTGGATACCATTCTGCGTCTGCTTTCAACATTCGGACGACATATTGCGAGCAGCCTGTAACATTTAAAGTTAAGATGTTCAGTCAACTAATACTTACCGCATTTCTCGGCTATCACTGTGTTGCCCAGACTGCGATTTTTGTTGATTTCTGTCAAAATCCCGTCCAATCTCGCAACAACGCGAGTTCTTCGATCGTCCTCCGAAGACTTTGGAAGTGTCGTGTTTTTAGCGTATCCGTCGACTGGGTGAATGGTTGGCACGACTGACTGCCCGGGAGTTTGTCCTTTGGCAATTGTTTCAGGTTTTTGACTCGATCGAACCATCGGCTTGGCGTCCGTTCAGTCTGGAGAGAAACCTTTTTGTTCGCTCATCAATGTCTACAGATCCGTGGGTGGGATGGTCGTCTTGGCACCAGCGGTTTTGACACGAATTCCATCGCATCTACCTGTTCCTCCGACTTTTGCCATATCAGAAGTAGTCGATTGATGAGGCTTTTGCTGATGAACCGTCGAAGGGATGATGTTCTTGGCACCAGCATTCTTGACACGGATACCATCGCATTCACCTGTTCCTCCGACTCTCTTGAGTCTCTTTCTTATTGTGCGCATAGCGCATCGAACCATCCGTCGTTCCTCTCGTATTTCAAAATACAAGTCGACGACTTTTTCCTTCTCCTATAGCAGTCTATCATCCTCTTTGGTCAAGCGAGACTGCTCGAGGATCAAGTCTGCCTGCAATCACTGTGAATAAGACATCCGATAGGATGAGTTGTTTACCGCAGCCATCCGTTCAACAGCTTCAGGGGAGGGAACGGGAAATCCGGATGAAGTGCGTTGAGAGGTCCTGAACTGAGGAGGTGATCCTGTTTTCCAACGAGTTTGAGGACTTACATGGTTATTTGAAGGTCGTCTAGTGAACGAGTAAAACTAATGAATAAACTTGAAATAGAGAAAGTCGAATTAGTTTTCTGATCTTTCCAGAGAAGTTCACAGAGTTCACGAACAAATACTTGGATGTTTTGCAGGGAAGAGAGAGAGAAAGGAAAACTGTCTGCTTTGTTGGCTCCGGCTACTCCGATGTTTTGAGTTTCAGTCTTTTTTGTTTTTCGTTCCTTGAAGAACTACAACACAGAAAGAGACCCCAGTCTTTTTCGTCGTAACAGAAGTGTATCTTCTCTCTATCTGGAATCCTTTCCTGCAAATGACCTTGTGAAAAAGTGGGAAAAAAGAGAGAATTGTACACAAAGTGATAGAGACAAAGAGGAGGAAGTGAAGGAAGACGATTACACTTTCCAGGTTAACTTTACTCCTCGACTTACACACTGTTTCATCTGAAACCGAGACTATAAAAGGGCGACGATTCGTGGAAGAAGGCACAGTCCCGCCCGTCTGTCTCTTTTCGACATGGACATGGATCTGCAAGTTCGTCTCAAGGCCTACCGCTTCATCGCCTACTCGGCTGTGACCCTTTCGGTCGCCGCTGTCTTCGGAGTAAGCTTCCCAACTGTTTATTCAGATGTACTGTTTCTGTTCAGATCTGTTTTACCCTCCCAATGCTTTACAACTACGTGGAAGGTATGAAGATGCATGTGGACAAGGAATTGAGTCTCTGCAAGCACACCACCGCCGACATCTTCTCCGAGATGGCTCACATCAAGAAGAGCGCAAAGAACCACACTCGTTTCGCAAGACAAGCTGGATATGGAGAAGCCACTGAGTATGATGATGATGCTGCTGTCGAGGTTGCTCCATCCCAGGTTTCCGGAGGATCCTGTTCTGGATGCTGCATGCCAGGACCACAGGGACCACCAGGACCAGCCGGAAAGCCAGGAAAGCCAGGAAGACCAGGAGCCTGCGGAAACCCAGGAAACCACGGAAAGCCAACATCTCTTCCATGCGATCCAGTCACCGTGCCACCATGCAAACCATGCCCACCAGGACCAGCTGGAGAGCCAGGACACGATGGAGCTCCAGGAGCCCCCGGAAAGCCAGGACAGCCAGGAGTCGGAGGAGGAGCCGGAGCCCCAGGAGCGCCAGGACAGAAGGGAGCTCCAGGATCTGCTGGACAGCCCGGAAGAGATGGACAACCAGGTCAAGCCGGTCAGCCAGGAAGAAGCTCCAACGAGCCAGGACAGCCAGGGCAAGACGGACAGCCAGGGCCACGTGGACCACCAGGTGCCGCCGGAAACCCAGGACACGACGGGCAACCAGGGCAGCCAGGACAGCCAGGATCTCGTGGAAACGATGGTCAGCCAGGAAACGACGGAAAGCCAGGAGCTCCAGGAGCACCAGGACAGGCTGGAGGAGCCGGAGAGAAGGGAATCTGCCCCAAGTACTGCGCCATCGACGGAGGAGTCTTCTTCGAGGACGGAACCCGCCGCAAGTAATCAACACGTTGCTTCCGGATTTAAATTTCATAGAGACAATAAAACGTTTTGTAGCAATCCTTTCTTTTTGAATTCACAGAGTCACATGTTGCTTGGCAATCAGATTTCTTCAAATATTCAATTCTCCATCCATCGGTTCAAGATCTTCTTCCTCTTCCTCTCATAAAAACTCGCTTCCCGTCCTGCCGCACCGCACCGCGAGGCTTCAGATATCATCAACGTAACGGGCGATGCGAAGAGAGAGAAGACGAAGGACGACAGGTGTGTTGCGTCCTCTCCATTAGATCACTTGAATGATCGAAGCGTGTACAAGAACCTGCTGAACCTTCAGCTTCGTTTTTCCATCATTTTGGAAGACGACGAATGTCAAAATGTGAGGCTTCGTTTATTTGATTTCATCATGTTATCAATGGAAATGACAGCGCCGCGGTTCGGTGTTTCTGCGGTTATGTAAAAAGTCTGCCAAGCGGAACAGGTTCTGATGGCGCGAAGGATGAAAAAATTATATCACGGCATCAAGAGGATTGGATATGGATACACATTCATACGATTGCGATTTTGATGAAACAGAGATAAGAGTTTGTGGTTGTATTGCATATTGTTGAAGAGGTGCGGCAGGGAGATGGTACATGACAGGCTCGGGGGAACGTACCTCTGCTACCGTAACCCTGTCGCACCCTCTTTGGTTGATTGCGAGGTTTCCTCTATTCTTCGTCGTCTTCATTGCTGGTTGCTTCATCCGAATACTCCTCAGAGTCTTCTTTTCCACGACTGTATCCTCCACGTGGATAGGAAGCATAAGAGTCACCACCTCCTCCGCATCCACAAGAAGATGGAGCAGGAGCACACGAGTAACAGTTTGCGGGTGGACATTCACATTTCGGAGGGAGTGGAGGAGATGGTGGGGGTGGCGGCGCGAATGGAGGAGCAGCGACACGGGGACGAGGAGCACATCCGCCACAGAGAGATAGAGATGGGCCTCTGAAATTTGTTCATTAGTTCCAGTTTCACTATCTGTTTCTGATCTTCACTCAACCGTACGTTATTCTACAACCACAGATTTCACAGCATCTTCAGGTTTTCAATGCTATCTGATAAGCTTTTTCTATGCTTTCGGGTGTAAAGAAACCTCTGAATTTGACCTCCCTCCTGATGACGTGAAACATTCCGTCGGACATGAGACAACGGTGTAAAACTCGAAATGGAGAGCGGGGACAAGGAGAGGTTATGTAGTGTTCACAGGGAAACGGAAATAAGAGAGCACAAAAAGATGCCTAATATTCAGAATGTCAGTCCTGAAGATCACGGACAGAAAGCCGGGTCTCTTGAACTGTCCATCTTTCGCTCTTCATTCACCCACTCGACTCACCCGCATCCGCATCCCGAACTGCCCAACAAGAATGAGTGCACGGTGCCAATCAGCACGACGGCAATAAAGGATGTCATCCAAAACGTCCTCATTGTCCTCCTGTCCGATCCACTTGAAACGGCAAAGTACTCGAAGAAGCGGAAAAAGATGCCAATGATGGGGGGATGATTATCTTCTAAATCTTCGTTTTTCCTCCTGCCGATACGGTTTCAATCCGATGCGGCAATCGTCGAAACGGCCTTCGGAAGAGGAGACTATGCTGTTGTTGGCGTTGCGCAAAAGCTTGTTCTTACTCACTTTCCCATGTCGTTTTCTGATAACCCGGGTGATAACAACACGTTCTACGTGGAATTTTGTATCGGAGGAGGGGGATAAACCGTGAGGTGGGAGGGAGGGGAGGATGTTGTAAAAAGAGGGAAAGAGGGAGGAGGCACGAAAAAACAGGTGATGGGCGGGCACAAGTTGAAACTCGGGGCCGGTGGTCGACGTATAAAAGCGATGTTGCCGGGCCAGGTAACATCATCTCATTGCTTTAGCTTCTTCAAGCAATCATCTCTTCTGCAAACCAAGTCATTTCAAAATGTCTCAACGTTTTGAAATGACTCGGTTGCAAGGGGATAAGCTTGTTTTCTCTCTTCTTCTATTTCGTTTCCGTTCTCTGACTCCACCTTCTTATCATTGAACTTTCAGCCAATAACCATGCAAAAACTCATCGTCGCCTTCTGCGCCGTCTCGGTCGCCCAAGCCTTCCTTCTCCCATCCGGAGGAGGCGGTGGATGCGGATGTGCCCCACCACCACCACCACCACCACCATGCGGATGCGGAGGTGGAGCCGGACTCGCTCTCCCACCACTCCCACAACTCCCACCACTCTCCCTCCCATCCCTCGGAGGAGGAGGCGGTTGCTGCCCACCACCAGCTCCAGCTTGCGGAGGTGGATGCGGAGGAGGAGCCCCACCACCACCACCACCACCACCAGCCGGATACGCCACCGCTCCAGGACCAATCGGAGGAGGATACGCCGCTCCAGTTGCCCCAGGACCAATCGGAGGAGGATACGCTGGAGCCGGAGCCCCACCAGCCGGAGGAGCCTACGCCGGAGCCGGAGCCCCACCAGCCGGAGGAGCCTACGTCGGAAAGTAGAGGATGAGCTAGAGAACTGATAGTTTTCACTCTTTGCTTGTATATTTTGGATTACTTGAATATTTTGGAATTTTATATTTTCGGAAAATAAACCTTGTTCTTCTCTAAATCTTCTTGATTTTTGTCTATTCTGATCCTCAAAACCTGACGAAACCAATAGAGTTCATTGTGCCACGCACGGGATTCGAACAGGCGCAAAAAACTGAGAACTCAATCTACGTTTAGAACAAGAGAAGCCGCAACGAGGGGTTATTATTAGAAGTTGGAAGCTATCGATTCTGAGAGATTTGGAGAGAAGAAGAACATAGCAAGGCGGCACTTACTAATAAAGGGACTAATTGGCGAGCCGATAACGGCCTGATCTCTTGTGATTCCTCCTGATGTCACCTGCAAAGTGACGGGAATCAAAAGAAACCTGGCCATCGACCATGTTCAGTAACTTGTCGATGCTCTGACGAGCATCTCTCGAAAAATTGGGAGTAAATCCGAATCGATTTGCACCTTTTTTGGAGGTGTTCTGCAGCAGCAGCAGACATCTCACGGGTTCCGACAGTCGCAATGGAATACATGGAGTCTTGGGTTGGCGGAAATTAATTGAACCACCCACCGGACTCGAATAGGAGCAAGCTAGCTTGCGCAGTTGAAACAAAACAAGAGAATTTCCGAGTGAATGCAATAAACGGTTTTTTGTTCAGTTTTATGAAACAAGAACATTATCAAATTATCAATCTGTCGATGGAGCTGCTCGTCGCATTTGCTTGAACGCCTGGAATACAAACTGAAACTTCTGTCCGATCTGATAAAGAACTCACGAGTGTTCGATCAACATCCACCGAGATATACTCGATGTCTGAAGGAGTCGGTGACCTTGTCGATGCTGCAACTGTACTGGAACTTGAATTCTCGACAAGTTGAAGCGGCTCAAAATAATCGAGGTTCCTTCGTTTCGACAAATCCGTTTGATGGTAGTTCTGCAGAAAGAAGAATACTATATTTCTGTCCCTAAACTTGAAGAACGTACAGTTGATCGTGACGAGTATTGAGACGAGTAGTTTCCATTTTCACTGCTTGTGTTCCTTCCGAGACTGCAATAACGATAAAATGTAATCGTTCCAAAGATTTATAGCTCACTTCCTGTACCGCATTCCTTCTTCTTCGCCTCTCAAATTCTTCGGTTTATTCGATCTGTCCACTGGCGGCGGCGCCCTTCGAATCAACGTCCGTCCGTTCCTCTCATACACTGCAATTCCTTCCGAGGATGTCACTGACTCTGGGTAGGATTCAGCAGGAGCATCGATCTTCAGAGTCTCCCCACTGCTGTCTTCTGCATCCACCTTGACCACTTGACTCATGGAAGTACTCGCAGGAACCATATGAAGTCGACTGATCGGGACATTTTGGAACTTTCCATATCTATTCAGAGTATGTCTCGTTCGTGGTGGTGGAATAGGTGGTCCACTTGTGTAGCTCAAACTGTCATCTTCAGTTCTCCGACTTGAATACATCGATGATGTCTCCGACCGGGTGTCTAGAGGTTCTGAATGCAAAATAGGTAACAGATGATGAATAGCTTTTTGGTACCTGGCAAGTTATTATAGTTGGGGTTTGAGTCTCTAGGAAGGCTCTGTGCCGAGTTTACCGATTTGAAATGATGCATCCTCAGATATTTGGGCTCGGCTAACTGAAACAAGTGTTGGATTAGGAAGACTACTACATTATTCGAAGTATGCGCTGTTCCTCTACTCACTTCTCGCTTAGCCGCAGAGACCGAATCATTTTGCGTGAAGACGTTTCTCTGTTCTTCCAAAGGCGTGTTGGGCATGGAGGAATAGGCCCTTCCCGTTTGGGTTACAGAGCTTTTTCTCCGGATACTGTGGCGATGGGCCCGACTTGAAGCAGGACGGGTTGAGCGGATGCCGCCGAAATTGAATTCACTGAATGTGTCATCGGATTCAGTTGATGGAACACAGGGTTCTTGCTAAAGATTGACGGGTTTGCTTGATTTCCGAGGCATTTTCAGTCAACACAACACACCACAACATCTTTGCAATTTGCATTCAATATCGCAGAAACAGAAAATAGTTTCTAAGGATGCGCACTAGATCACAGGAGCAGACTTTCACAAACCAAAACAGTGAAAATGGGGAACTCACGTTCTCTCCGTATTGTTGTTGTTCTATGATAGACATGTCGAGCGATTGGGAGGACATGGACATGCCACTGATTGATGACTCGCCAGCTTGAGAGATGTCTCCTTCTGGAAGAAACATGTTAGTTTTGGGAGTAGAAAAGATAAATCGCACCTTGCATGATGATCTCTTCGTTCTGTCTGTGCAGCTTGCACAGTTTGCAAATCTCGTTGACCCACAGATTCATATCCGACTCATTCGGAGCTACTAAATACAGATCCTTCTGGTATTGTTGGACCTGGAATCCAACTGCAAAAATCCAATGAATAGAGTCGTCTTGATGAGTCGATGAGCAAGAGATGGATGGGTCATTGAAGGAAAGGTTTGATTCCACACGACAGACATAATCCAAATTGAACCGCTTCTTCAGATCAGTCCGTTTATTCGTCTTGTACTCGTCGATGGAGTAAAGACTTCTGGAACGGTCACGACAGTAGAGAACAAAGTGTCTCTCAATCCACTTGGTCTGAAAAAGTACAGAATTCGAAATACTGCATAACAATCTTTTCGTACTCTCACCTTGAACAGTTTGTGTCGCTTACACCTTCTCAATGTTCCTTCCAAAATGATATCAGCCTCGGATACTTTCATTTTGTCGTCGGTTCTGTAATGAAATAATTGAAATTCTGACGATGATGCCATCATTTCGTGATCATATGATGTTCTCGAAATACGCGAATACCGAAATGATGACTACATCATGGGAAGAGAGGGGAGGTTCTTGAAATAAGGAATAAGTGATGAGATGGTAATTGGTTACAAAGAATTGAAGGCAAGCAGACAGCTATTCTGGATTGGGGAATCCTATTTTGGGTAACATAAAACGAGAAAGAAGAAACTGAACTCCGATGTTCAGAAGTTTATGTAGAATCGAACAGTTTCAATTGTTAGAAAAGCATTGATAAAATGTTGGTATGTGATGTGAAGAGACACAATCAATAACCGTCTTTCTTTACAATCTTTGATAAAAGGCTTCGTCTTCCTATCTCCGTTTCTTCGTCTTTCCCACTCTCTCCAGAAAATGACATCATCCGGACCTCCTGGGAAACTAAGAAAAGAGACTGGGATTGGAAAAAGAAGAAGTTCGGAGTAAATAAATAAAAACGACTGTCTTCTTGAAGGACGGACTTAACATGTACAATACTGATAGTATGTTAAAAGAGGGCGCGCGCCTGTCGAGAAGAGAATGTTGCGGATGGAGAGAAGCAGACACGGCGAGGAAATCAACGACGGGAGACAGATTGCGGACGACGGCGATTTTTAGTTGTTACACTACGTCTACCTATCCTTTTCAGTTACCCGTAACACAAAACTAGATTTTTAGAAAGAAGAGAGATTCCGAAATGAAATACGTTTTGTTTTGTTTTTTGTGGGCATTGCAACAAATACACCGCCCATCGTCAATTGTCATAAATTGTGTTTTGTTGACCAGTGTGGGCAAGATCAGAAGGAGTTCCTAATTGGGACCAAATGGAACTGGGAATTCTAATTTCTAACTTTTGCAAAAACAACCACCCACTCCTTGTTAGCTCAAAACAACAGGGAACCAAGACAAAGTTTGATGAGATGAAGGAAGAGAAGATAATGAGAGAAATGCGGATAACCAGTGTCGCCAGAATGGAATTAGTCCTCCGAATCGGGCGGACTGACCTCTAGCCGGGCGGCACATTTGAATATCAAAGGAACGCTCAAGTTTTGTGGAATGACGCACAGAATTAGCTTCCGGGAGATAGCGTCTGTCCTGGTTTATGTTCTAGGTAATACGCATTGTACAAGTGATGTTAGAGGCAGTTAAAGGGTGGGCTGAGGGGATGTGTACTGAGTTTCAATAGGAAATTTGGACCTCACAAGCCATGGGTACTTTTAATTAAAACCGGAAGGTCGAAAGCATGTTCTGATCTCATGACCAGAGCTTTACAACCATGTCAAGAGGATTGTCTTGCTAAAACAGAGCCCTTCAACTACTCAGACATTCATGCATTCATCCGTTCCTCCAGTGGGACAATAAGAACAGTGCAAGTTCAGCCGATGTTCGGACCCTCTCCTGAGAGCAAAGGTGGTTTTGAGTAATCGGAAACTTTTCATAACTTTGTAGGTCAATTGTGACACGAGATCTCACAACAACTGATGTGTTGATCTCGCTCCCTAGGGCTTCGAAATGTACTCGAAATTCAAGGGTTTCAAAGTTGTGAAAGGAATTTCGAAGCGAGGAGGGGGATGAAGGAACTAACTTCCTCATTTGGCAATGTGTTCACTATCACGTGTCTATCAATTAATGTTACAAATTAAACGGAAGTTGACCCACAGTGGGTTTTACAGGGGACAAGACGCTCAACTAGAGTAATCGGTTGACCATGTTTTCCCAGAAGGGAGAGATAATCTCGAAAGAGTTTGTTTTTTCTAGATTTTCTACTGAAAAAAAAGAAAAACATGATATTCTAATTCTCGTGAGAACATTCTGGAATGCCACAGACAGTATGACCCGAATCAGAAAAAACCAGTCCACTGGCTAGAAGGAAATCAGGCGAATTAGGTGGTTGGGTCAAAAAAGTACGTTTTGTATGGGAAACTGAACATTTAGGAACATTTAGGTATCAATAGACAGACAAGGAAAGCTGGGGTTCTGTAATTTACGACACTTTCATCGTAGGAATGATCAGAGATGAGGATGGACTTTGAGATTTGAAAGTACATTCGGTAGATCTGAAGGAAAAGAAACAACATACATACATAGTAGCTCGAAAAGCACGAAAAGAAAGAAAGAACAGGAAAGCGAATGCTGGAAAAGACAAATGAACAGGAAAGGGACCAGAAAAGGAAGATTGTGGAAAACAAAAAGGGCACGCGTGCTTCGGTGCCCTGGGGGAAGAGGACGAATTTGGAATTCTAATTGGGAAGGAGTTCAGCGAGTTCACAAATGCAGACGGGTTCTTGGAAAAGAGTATTTCAGTGGATTAGCAATGTAGATTATGCGGATACGTGCAGAAAATGGGCTGGTGGCTTTTTGATAATGCTCCAATGATTCTCAAGGCTACAAAGCTCTGTTTTTGGAACAGGAATAGAGATGAGCTCGACTTTTACGGACCAATGAGCATTTGTTTTCGGGTGGTCAAAACAATGCGATGGGAGGACGGCTCCGAGTGCCACGAGACCCTTACCATTTGCCCTGGAATAACATGTTTTTCTGAAAGTCAATTTGAATGTGTACGAAGAACAATTTATTGATATGAATTAGAGAGATAAAAGTTATCTATAATACTGATTGACTAGCAACAATTTACTTTGGGAATGGCTTCTGGGCAAGGAAGAAGTTCCAGTTGTGGTTGTCCTTCTCGATGTATCCGAGCTTATCGGTCCATCCAGAGATCAGAGAGTTCTTCTCTTTCTCAGTGAACAGGGACATGAACTCATCGACGTTCTGCTCCAAATGGGATCTTTCCTCGTGAAGGATCTCCTTGAATCTTGGAGTCATGTTCTCCAACTCCACGTTGATGAATCCGGTCTTCTCGGCAATCTCTCCGATTTCCTTGAGACTCTTCAGGAAGTAAGCTCTCTGAGCGACGTAGGCCTTGAACTTGTCGCTCTGCTCTCCGGCTCCTCTTCCATACATGGTAATAAGGACCTTGCCTCCTGGCTTCAGGGCTCTCTGAAAACAACGAGTTGAAAAATGACTCTCGACGTGAAATGAACTTACGTAGATTCTGGAGAAGAGTTTCTCGGTGTCTGGAATGTGTTGAATGCAGTCTCTGGAGAAGACGTAGTCGAAGGAGTTCTCCTCAAACTCATAGACGAGAGCATCAGTGACAGAGTACTTCACTCTGGCGTCCTTCTCCTTGTGAAGTCTCTCGAGAGCAATGGCCAGCATGTTCGAAGAGAGATCAATTCCATGAACATGAACTCCGAACTCGTCGGCAACTTGTCTGGCTCCTCCTCCGATTCCGACTCCGATGTCGAGCATGGTCTGGTCTGGCTTGAATTCTCCGAATCTCTTGATGATCTTCAAGTTCTCTTGGTATCCTCCTGGCGAGATGAAGTTCTCTCCGAACATCCACTCGTACGCATCGATTCCAGTGTTGGTGTACTGGGTCTTGTCGAGGAAGTCACGGAAAGTTATGGTGGCATCGGTGGATGGGGCGAAGGCCTTCTTGCGGAACACGAAGACAAAGTCGAGGAAGTTCTGCTCAACGAATGCAGAGTTCTGGACTTGGTCGACGGTGTACAGGTCGAGTCCGGCGTTGTTTCCCTCGGAATCGGTGGCACGGAACACGTCGAAGTAGTCGGTGAGACGAGCAACCTGTCTCTTCTCGGCATTCTCTGTAAATCCAGACAATCTATGTTCTGTGAGGATTCTTTTGAAACTTACGAAGATCCTCACGGATAATAACAACTCCTCCAAGAGCAACAGCATTGATGGCCTTCTTCAAGAAGTCGGTAAGGAGATCAGCATTGTTGACAATCTGAAAACCCGTCTTTCGATACCTTGAAAGTCGAGGAAGTAGCCCGTTACTGCCCGTTTTTCTCCTTATCACTTCCCATTCGTAGCTAACTATCTGAGGGCAAAACATCGAAAAGTGGTCAAATGTATCTGTTTTAACAGTCGTGTTGATAATGTGTTGGTAGTGATAACGACAGAGGGGAGAAAGATCGGGCGGATGGGGTGATTCTGAAGGAGAGTGGACATCGACACGCACTTTGATTCTGCTGCGAGAAGCAGAATGTTCTGTGAACCCAAGATAACTAGAAGCTATCCAAGTTACATCATTCCACTTGCCCAAATTCCTTTGTACCCGTAATGATGATATCTCAATCGCGTGGCGTGATATATCATACATGTACTCGCCAACAGAAGACCGCACACGAGGTTATTTCGTTCGACAAACTGACCTGGGAAAGAGCGTTGTTGAAGATGAGGACGTCGGCGTTGCGCACGTTGGTCAGTTGCTCGAGAGAAGTGTGAACTTCGACTTTGGCTTGGAAAACGGAGAAACCGGTGACGAAGCTGTTTCTGGAATGTTGGAGGGGTAGAAAAAGACATTTGCACAGTTGCAAGACCCTTCAGTTACTTTGCAGTAGACATTTCTTATCACCAGAACCCCTAAAACTAACCCTTGTTTCTCACACGGAGAGACAACTTGCACATTCGAAACAGTGCGTCCAGCGGAGACTTGCTTGACGTAGTAGACGAATTGACGAGGGATCGACAACGACATGTTGATGGTTCTGAATGAGCCGGCCAGCAGCAGAGACACGAATAGCAGAAGGTGGCGATCTGTCTCCTCTCGTCGTTCCCGACTCCGCCCCTTTGATTTTATCAATTCTCTGTCTATCTTATCGCCAGATCACGGCCACGGGGTGTAGTCGAGGTAGGAAAGAAAGACTGCAAAGAAGGACAAAAAAGAGATTGATCAGTTTGCTAATTGTTCCTCCAAACTGTCAGCGAACCTTTGATTTGTGTCGGTGACGAATGTTTCTTTTGATGTTCGTCGGTGTGGAGTGATACATACAACAAAGAGCAAAACATTCAGCATTTATAGAACAAAAACGAACGTCGTTTCGTCGTTTGTCACAAATTGGGAAAGTGTGCAAAGCGAAACAAGATGAGATGATTCGAGTTAACGAGTATAGGGGTAAGACGTGAGAGTTGATTTACACTGTTCAGTAAGTGGAACTCAAGAGAACGGGGAATATGGGGTCCGGGGCTTCCAACTAGTTTTCAGGGGAACAACTAAAATGAGGGGGAAGACGGAAATATGAAACAGTTGACATCGAAGCGAGGAGATTAGGTCAATGAGATCGAAGCTGGGTCGATTGGACCTCTGGCAACGGGAGCAGACGATGTGGATGGGGCACGGG
This sequence comes from Caenorhabditis panamensis, assembly GCA_900883565.2. Taxonomy (NCBI): domain Eukaryota; kingdom Metazoa; phylum Nematoda; class Chromadorea; order Rhabditida; family Rhabditidae; genus Caenorhabditis; species Caenorhabditis panamensis. Next base: position 29,960 of record LR538439.1, on the reverse strand, counting down.
AAGAGGAAGCTGCGGCGAGGGCGGCAGCACGGTCACGGAAGTCTCCACGTTCGACGACACGCGGAGTCGAGCCCATTGAAGCTCGTCGAGGCATATCGTCCATGGTGGCGACGGTGGAGGTAACCAGGTTTTGGAAGGCGAGGAAGCGATCCTCGGCACGGGGAGAAGGAGCTGGTATGGAGCCATGTGGAGTGTAGAGTTGCTGCTGGGAGGTCGATGGTTCTCTAAAAACACAATTGTCTTATTTGGGCAACAAATTATAGTGTACTCACTGTTTCCTTTTCTTCGGCATCTCCTCACCACCAGCCACTGTTGCTCGCCGACCCGAAGATCCAACCGGAGAAGGAGATGGAGTAGGTGTCGAACTGCTGAATGCCAAGCCAGAAAGAGCTTTCTCGCTCTTGAGAAGCACCGAATCGAGTTGATAAATGTTGTGAAGCTCTATAGGAGTCAGATCCGTAGCTTCTTGATCACGAATTCCATCCAGCATCAGGAAATCCAAAATCTTCTCGAGAACGATTCGGAAGACGACGGTTTGACTGATTCCCATACGAAGCAAGTAGGTGCTGGGAACGAGGAGCTGATCATTGGCGTGAGCGACGATGACAAGACCAGTTGGAGCAACCATCGAGTTGCGCAGTTCAGTGATGGCTCTGTTGTCGAATCGACGACCATCAGCACCGACAATGAACAGAGTTGGACAGTAGGTGAGCAGGATCTCGTCGTCGGGGGACTGGAAAATAAATTGTAAATAACACTTTTATTTGTTTCTGAAACTCACTCCTCTCCGCCCAAACTTCGTCATCACCGGGAATCCAATGGAAATGATGCAGGAGACTCCCTCGACAAGATTGACAGCTCTGTGTACGAGATACGTAGCTGCTCCATATCCAACGAGAACAATCTTGCAATGCGGTCTCTCTCTGTTCTTCTGTCGAACCTTGTCACAGATCGCGTCAATGATAGTGTCAGTGAGGTACTCGGCAACGGTGCACGACTGATCAAAGTCCTCATTGAAACCAATCAACTCCGAGTCGGGATGTCCAATCGATTTGAGCCAACGGAAGAGACGTCCGTGAAGACGTGCCTGGCTGTTGACGCCCCCGAACGTCATCGTCGGGGAGACAAGCAGAAAAACCGTGTCTGGCAAGCGATTGTATGGAATGGTTCTGTGAAGCACTTCGGTTCCGGGCTCGGCGTTTCGTTTGTAGACAAACGACTTCATGATCGTAGTCGCCTCCCTCCAATCATCATCCAGATCATCCGTACTGTTGATTATGAAACCGAATCGAGATGGTTCCTGAATTAGAAACAATATGAATGACATGCGAAAGAGTAGAACAACTTACGAGACGTCTGGCATAGCGAAGAAGACTCAGATACGAAGCGAGAATGTGAACTGGCAGATTCTCTATCAAGAAATGATGAGTTCCTATTGCGACATCCTCCCGTTCAGGCTCACAGCGGTTATACACATTCTTCAATCGTTGAGAGTTGGCACTGGTGACAGTGAACCAATTGCAACCGAGTTCGTCAATGTCTACATTTCCTGGAGCGGATTCGTGAGAGAGTTGATCCAAAATAATCTGCATGGTGTTCTTGAAAGTGATCTTGCGAGATTCCGTCTGCTCAATGAGTGCCTCTTCGAGATCCTCGGCAGTGATCGGGGATCCATCTGCTTGAGTCGGGCGAGGAATCAGAACAACCATCTGCTCGGCAATGTCCAATGCGTCGGTGCGAATGCTGATGACTCCTTCGTGAGTGACCGGGGCATCTGGCTCTTCCTCGATTCCATCCACATCAACGTCAACATCTTCGTTTTCAACATTGCTAGTCGTCGGGCTGTGTTTATCGGTAAGAAGCTCGTGATAGAAGAAGTCGTCCACGACCGCCGATTTTCTTTTCTGAGACACCAATTGGATCCCAGCTCTCTTCTTTGCAGTGGCAACCTTCGGAGTGATGTACTTGTCGAAAGATATCGAGTACTTGTCAGCTTCTTTCATCGTCGCGTCCATTTCCGCATCGAACATGTGCGATATCGACTCTCGAGCTTTCTGCTGAACCTTTTCTGCCGGTGGCGCCTCTTCCGGTTCAGGAGTGTTATCCTGCTCCTCCCTGATTTCTTTCTGCAGTTTCGACTTGTGAACTGGAGGGTTCCAGTAGTAGTCGTCGGCTCTCGGAGCTTGACGCTTGCGCTTTCCAAGATCCTCAGAACTCGACGGCATCTTCATGCTCATTTGTATGTCGAGCTTCTTGGCCTCAAATCTAGCACGCTTTGTCAAATCACTCTTGATTCTGGAAAAAGAATTGAATGTTGTCATGTTGAAGTTATCTGATATCAAACTCACTTTGCCTTGGCTCTGACAACCTTCGGATCAATGTTCTCGTGACGTTCGACTCCATCACCGCACACTTTGAATAGAACGACATCCATCACCGACGTGACCACTTCATTGAGCTTCTCGACGACTCCATCAACTTCAATATCTTCGAGAGGCACTTTGACGGAGGCAATGTATCCACGCTGAACTCCATTGAGTATCGGGATCGGTTTCGGAACGTATTCTTTTGGTGTCGACTTCTTTTTAGGTGGTTGAGAAGAAGTTGATGCAAGAATGGGAGTCGTTGGTACAGGAGCTTCTGGAGTCGCTTCTTTCGCTTGAATCTGCAAATAGACACGTTGTGACTCTGAACATTCCATAATTCACTCACCTCATTGACAATGTTCTGCTCGGTAACTCTGTCTCTCCCGATAACTTCAGTGTTGAAATCACTGTCAATGTAGAGTCGATTTGGCTTCGAAACTCTTCCAGATGTGCGAGTGGGGCGAGCAGTTGGAGCAGAAGTCACAGGAGTCTTAAATTTGATCGGCGACACAACTTTAGACTCGGCGGCTGGAACAGCTGTTTTGGGAAGAACAGGCTTAGCCTTGGATGGTGTAGCAAGGGTCTTCGAAGAGGTTGGTTTCTCCGATGCAGCTTCCTTGACTGGTTCAGGTTTCGGCTCCACGAGAGAAGGTTTCGGAGTAGATGCGATGGGCTGTTGAGTGTCCTCGGCGTCAAGGATCTCCTCCTTGGGCTTCTTTTCCAGGTCAATAACAGAAGGTTTTCTCGCAACAGATGGCACCGATTTCTTCAGCTTTCTCGCAGATCTCGGATCTTGAGACTCCATGAGTTTTTGACGTATCGCCAAGGCACTGTTCGGATTCGGCTTGGAAATTTTCTTCGGCGTTTCCGGTGTTGTCGAAGACGTCGGTTGATCCTTGTCAGACTCCTCCGCTTCGCACTCAGCAGCTTTCTTCTTGATAACTTTCTTCGGAGTCGCCGCATCGATCTCGTCAGCTGGTTGTTTCGCAGAACTGTTTCTCCTCTTCGACACTCGCAACTGTGACTTCGGAGCTTCCTCCTCTTCTTCTTCTTCTTTCTTTATCTCCTTCTGCTCAATGTCTTCCTGACCAGCCGTCGATTGCCGCATCGATCGTCTCGGCGCCTTTATGGAACTTCCCGGAAGTTGTGCATCCTGCTTCTTCGATCTCTTCGGAGACGATGTAGACGTTCTTCTCGCCTTTCTGGCATCCTCCACATCCGCAGAATTGCCACCAACTGCGAGATCTCTGCTTTGCGATCTGCCACGGCTCTTCTTCTTGCTCGAAGTCTCTGCTTGATCGGCTCCACCGACTTTGCGAGCAGCTGATTCGCCAATCGGCTCCATACTCGGGTTCGCCGCTTTTCCTTTCGAGTCGCTGAAAGTAGTGAACTGTTTGATAAGAGTGATAAGGAGAGGTGAACTACTGTATCACAGAACTATTATCGAGAGAGGAATTCGGAAAAAGCGGCGAATTTGCGAAGAAAGAGCGCAACTATGATCGCTTCGAGATGAATAGAGCAAATGATTTCGAGGCGACATAAATCCAAAGTGCATGTTTTTGGCGCGCAAACTGCTGGGCGCACGAAGGTGAATGTGAGCGCGCACACGCTCAACTCTCGTTGCATGTCTGCGTCTCTGGCCGGGCAGAAGCGGGGCGGAGTGACCAACCTGCTGATGGGAACCGACGGCTTTGGCGACTTCAAGCTCTCTGTCCTGTTATTTTTGGATGGTGGAGAAGAGGAACTCTGAAAACAATGAAGTTTAGGTGTACAAGCACAATTAAACAGGGAAAAACAACAAAATAACCACTACTGCGCTAGAAAACTACGAAGGTGTTATTTGGCCCTATTTCCCGTCTAATTATTGTTATTGCTGGTCCCATCAAAAATAAATTCTTATCACGAGGGAAACTACTGATTATTATTTATCCGAAGCAACTCCCGAGGGAATATTCTGATTAGAGTCTTGAATATTTCCGCTTTTGTGGATTTTGTTATCCGGGTTGTCGTCGCTTAGCAAACGCCTAAATTCTTCTTTTTGATGGGCCAGCAACAACAATCGATCATTTATTAGATTAAAGCTACGGGATGTGCAAAAGGTGCGGAGGTGATGGGTGCCGTGGACCGGTGGATTTCAGAAAACTCGGCGAAGGATGGGGAGAAATGGTTCGAGAAACCGAGTTTTGGGGATGAGACTTTCGCGACGTTCGGGGTGATGCTCATGCGAAGGAAGCAGTAGTGGTCTTTGTTTTGCATATGAATTAAACAATTACAGCTTTTTGTGACGGAGCTTCAGCGTTGCGGATGGGGAGACCGGGAGCGTCGATTTCGTAGTCGGAAGCTGAAAATGTCGGCGATTCGAAAACAGAAAAGCAAAATGGGAATGCGGACTCTCGTACCTGTTTCTTCATCCTCGGCATCCCAGTGTGCCGGCAACTCGTAGTCCGTCGGTCCTTGCTGTTTCAGAATATTGTTGAGCAAAGCGACATTCTCTGCGAACATGGCTACAGTCAATTCAACTGGTGCAATGACGGATGAAGATGAGGCAGCTGCAGCGGACGAAGACGAAGTTGGACGAGCAGGACATGTAGATCTACGCTTCTTGCTGGGGACATCAGGAGATGGTGAGAACCGCTTCTTGGCTTTGTTTCGGCTACGCTTCTCCATCGATTCAGATCTGGATGTACGATCAGCAGAGCTTCCACGAGATTCCGATGGGCTGAAATGACATAGTTAACTATGTTTTTGACAAAAATAGGGATACCTCGCTGATAAATCATCTCTCAACTGTGCCACTTTCGGAGTAACGGCAGCTTTCGATGGAACTGCTGGAGTCTCTGCGACAGACTTCGCAACTTTGGATGGTGAGGCAGCTTGAACTGGTGGCGCAGTTTTTGAAGCGGATGCAATATTGGCAGCGGCCTTTGGAGTGGGAGCTGTCTTGGCGATTTTGGAATCCGTAGAATTTGTTGTGGTTGAGATCTTTGGAGTCGCAACTGGCTTTTTGATGGCAGAAGAAGCTGTCGAAGGTCCGGGTGTCTTCGTCGTGGTGTTTTTTACAGTCGCAGGAGTCTTCGCAACTGAAGTAGATTTCGACGGGGCCTTCGGTGTAGCTGCAGCCGGGGTAGTTGTCTTGGCGGCTCTGCTTGCTTGGGATCTTCGAGTGACAGGTCCATCCGAGGAGTTCCCCTCTACATCTAGATCCAGTTGCAAGTCGAGTAGGTCCATTCCAAGGATCTGTAAAAACAATCGATTGAAATGAAGATAGCGAAAAACATGGAGATAAGGCGAAATTCGTCAATAAGTTGGTATTTGTCGCTGAACTATGTCACCCTGCGTCTCTCCGAGTGGCGCAGCCTTGTGACTAGGATGAGCTTGAAATATGGAATGCCAATGGAAAGTGAATAGATTGATCAAAATTGCTGGCCGGAAATCAATATAAGCTATCAAGTTTCAGACAATCTTGGGAAAATTCGAAATTTGACGAAGTTTTTTGGGCCGTATCGGACAACGGAAAGGTATGTGTAGCTATAAGTTAATTATAACAATATAAACAGTTTTGAAAAAAAATAAAAGTTAGGATAAAGTCGGAAATTTCTTTTTGAGACCACCCGGATAGGAAATCAACGCATTCGCGCTCACGAAAATCGGAAACAAACTGGTTGGCGCGTTTCTCGATGACTGGCGCGATCGCCGTGCGCGTCAGTCATGACCCCGTTTTACAGAGAAATCGCACTGAATTCTTTTTCGTTATTTTCTCTCTTCCTCGGCTGAAGTCCATGTGGATTTCTTAGTTAACTTTCGAAAATTCACTTATAATTGTTTAAATAACTTGCTCCCTTTCAGGTAACAAAATGCCGCCGCCTCCGGCTCCCTTTGAGGGGCAGAAGAACAAGGCGCATAATGGTTTGTGATTTTTTGTTTTTCCTATGTACTAAACTTGACTTTTTCAGTCCACAAAACTGGAGGAAAAGCGAAAAAGAAAAATGAAAAAGAGCAGAAGACGAAAGGAAACAACCTGAAGGCGTTCACCTTCCATTCCGCCGTCGCCGCTGGAAAAGCGATTCGGAGAGCTGCGGATTTGAACGAGAAGAAGAAGCATGTGCTGATGATGGACCGAAAGCCTCTGGAGGCTCCACCAGTTATTGTGGCGATCGTTGGACCGAGTAAAGTTGGAAAGACGACTCTTCTGCGTGGTCTCGTTAAGTACTACCTCCGTGACGGCTTCGGAGAAATCAACGGACCAGTGACCATTGTTACGGGTAAAAAACGACGAGTTCAGTTTATCGAAGTCAAAAACGACATCAATCACATGATCGATATCGCAAAGGTGGCCGATTTGGTGCTTCTCATGGTCGATGCCTCGTATGGTTTCGAAATGGAGACATTCGAGTTCTTGAATATCTGTCAGGTGCACGGAATGCCACGTATTATGGGAGTCCTCAATCATTTGGATCTTCTCGACGGAATCTCGCGTGTCAACAAGACGAAGAAGATTCTCAAGCATCGCTTCTGGACAGAGCTGTATCAAGGCGCCAAGCTGTTCTACATGACTGGAATGATTCATGGACAGTACAAATACAACGAGATCCACAATCTGTGTCGCTTCATTTCCGTCATGAAGTTCCGTCCGATGGTGTGGAAGGATGCTCATCCTTACGTGCTCTGCGATCGTTTCGAGGATATCACCAGCGCCGACACTCTCCGAACGGAACCGCTTGTTGATCGACACGTGGCGATGTACGGATGGGTTCATGGAGCTCATTTGAAAAACCACTCGTCGATCCATGTTCCGGGTGTTGGTGACATGAGAATCAGCAACGTGACGAGTCTGCCGGATCCATGCCCGTTGCCGGAAGAGATCAAGAGAAGAGCTTTGAACGAGAAGGAAAAGAAGGTGTATGCTCCGTTTTCGGGACTTGGAGGAGTGATTTATGACAAGGATGCGATCTACATCGAGTCGAAGAATGCTCACAACTTCAATGTGAGTCAGAGTTTTATTCAGCTTTATCTAATGATTTCATGTTACAGAGAAAACGAGACCAGTTGGTTGAAGCTCTTGAAGGTGTCAAATCAGGAATCGATGACAAACTCAAGAAGTCGTCACTGCAACTTCTCGGTGATTCAGTCGCTCTTGATATGGATGAGATTAAGATGGGAGACGATGATGCGGAGGAAGAGGGAAGTGATGATGACGAGGAGATGGACGAGGAAGAGTTTGAAGATGAAGAAGACGACTTTGAGGAGGAAGAAGATGAAGACGAGGAGCTTGACGATCTGAAGAAAGAAGATCCAGACCAGAATGAATGGTCCAACTTGGCCAACAAGGCTATCGCTCAGTACCGAGAAGCCAAGAACGTCAAGGTTAACTGGATGAAGCTTGTCTATGGAGGAGGTAGGATTGTCAATGCTTTATTCTTATAAAATTTCATGTTACAGAGGATGTTACAAAACAGGAAGACGATGAAACCATCGACGACCTTTTCGTTGTTCGCAAACAGAGTAAGAAAAGTGTTGATGATCAGGAAGATGGATTCGGGTACAGTGTCATGCCGACTGCTTGCTCCACGAGCTCCATCGACTGGAACCTTGAAGACGTCCGTCAATCCATCGCCGACTCGTTTGTTACTGGAAACTGGACAGAGGAGGATGGGGAAGAGGAGAAGCTGAAGAAGGAGATCGGAAGTGATGACGATGGAGACGATGATGATGAAGATTTGGATGATGAGGAGGAAGGAGATGATGAAGACGAGGGAGGAGACGGGAAGCCGGCGGAGTCAGATGCAGACAAGACCAGGAAGCAGAAGCGTCTCGAGGCAAAGATCAAGTTGAAGCAGAGATTCAATGATGACTACGATGAGACGTGCAAGTTCTACAACAAGGCGAAGAACGAGATGACCGAGCAGGCGGATATCAATCGACAAGTGTTCGAAGGAATGGATGAAGAGGAAAGAGAGAAGATCGAGGGATTCCGTGCAGGAAGATATGTTCGCATCGAAATCGAAAGTGTCCCGTGCGAGTTTGTTGATCATTTCGACACCACTGCTCCGTACATCATCGGTGGTCTGCTCCCCGGAGAGCAGAATATGGGAGTTGTGCAGGCGAGAGTAAAGAGACACAGGTGGTTCGAGAGAACTTTGAAGTCCAGAGATCCACTGATTATCAGTTGTGGATGGAGAAGATTCCAGGTGAGCAAATGTAGTTTAGCTTCTCTTCTCAAATATTGTGTTTCAGACAATCGCCATCTACTCGGTGCAAGACCACAACATGCGTCTCCGCTTCCTCAAGTACACCCCAGAACACATGCATTGCCATGCTTCGTTCTTCGGTCCGATCTGCGCCCAGAACACTGGTCTTCTTGCCATTCAATCCATCGCTGACAAGACCGTCGGCTACAGAATCGTTGCTACTGGTGGTGTTTTGGATCTGGACAAGTCCACTCAAGTTGTGAAGAAGCTCAAGTTGATCGGAACCCCTGAGAAGATCTTCAAAAAGACTGCATTTGTAAAGGGAATGTTCAACTCGCAGCTCGAAGTTGCCAAGTTCGAGGGAGCCACCATCAGAACTGTTGCTGGAATCAGAGGACAGATCAAGAAAGCCATCAAGGCGCCTGCAGGAGCATTCCGTGCCACATTCGAGGATAAGATTCTGATGCGTGACATCGTCTTCCTCCGTTCCTGGGTCACTGTCCCGATTCCTCGCTTCTACACCCCAATCTCCGATCATCTGCAAGCCGCAGCTGAGCCATGGATCGGAATGCGAACCGTTGGGAAGATGCGCTCCGAGTTGGGAATGGGAACTCCACAGAACAAGGACTCCGACTACAAGCCAGTTGCCCGTCGCGAATTCGAATCCGCTCCGATCCATCTTCCACCAAAGCTTCAGAAGAGTCTTCCGTTCAAGATGAAGCCAGCATATCAAGAACGAGAGGAGAAGGAGAAGGACTCTTTGATCGCCAAACACACTGCTGTTGTTTTGGAGCCAGAAGAGGCGAAGAGAGAACGGTTCATGGATATGGTGAGAACTCTGAACAACGTGGAAATCAAGAAGCAGGAGAACATCAAGGAGGGATACAAGAAGAGAAAGGCCGAGGAGGTTTGTAGTTTTCTGTTTATTCACTGATAGATGATAAACTTTCAGATGGCGGAGAGCGAGGCGAAACGCGAGAAGAGCATCAAATCGCGCAAGAAGGAAATCAGCAGAGTGCTGTCGAAGAAAGAGCAAGCCAAGTTGCGGAAGGCTCTGGGAACGTCGGCGAGCAGCTCCTAAATCGTTATTGTTATTGGTTTTGTTAAGATTCATATTTTTCTGTTACTGTTCTTTGTTTCTTTTCTAGTTTTCGTTTCCGTTTCCCACATTCATTTTTTCATCTTTTTATGTTGTTCCCTTTCTGATTTTAAGTTTTTCAATACAAAATTTGTTATCTTTGAGATGTTCTCGTTAGAATGCAGTTGATAACAAGTGAATATCTCCAGTAACACATCCGATTCTTCAAGGATCAATTCCATTTCCAGATGATCGGTCTCGAAGCGTGGTTCGCCAACTTCTCACAGATCTCGAGTCGCTGGATCACGGCGCAGTCGTTAGCTGATGTTCCAAGACCCCATGTTGAGTACGCGATCTTTGCCACGTTCAAGGCAGCCGAGTTGATGAGTGTCCTGGGTAATTTACTAAAAAATTAGGCGGAAAATCTGAATGAACTCGTTTCCAGGAGGTCTGGTCGCCCATCCGATCTATCGCTGGCACCTGGCACGCAAGATGAGAACCGAGATGCTCACTCCGAATACCGATAAAGTTATCAGGACAACTTGTAGGAAGTTGCAGGGAAGGTTCCTGATTGCTGGACTCGTTGCTGCTCCGATTCTCAGTCGTCTCGAGACGCACTTCTCGGGAACTACAGACAGTGAGCTCAAGAATAGATGCTATGCGATTCGATGCAACTCGGAAACTTTGTCACTCGTGAGTTCATCCTCTCTTTTTCTAAAACCCAAACCATTGCTTTTTAGGACCGGGCGGTGCTCGTCTGCGGCTTCATCGGCTGGTACTGGAAGCGATTCCAGGGCGCCGTCGACGGAATCAACGTCGGAATCGCCTATGCCATGGTCAACAGTCAATTCATCGCTCCACGGACGTCGCCGGTCCTGAAGAACAGCATCGAGGAGTCTGAGAGGTTCGAGAGTGTCGAAGCGATGGAGGAGTCGAAGAGCAAGCTGAACAAGTTCCTCGCCGAGCAAGACCGGAAAGACGCAGCTGCTCCAACAAAGTCTACGTAGCCCCTTTATTGCTTTTAGTTTTTGTTATTTTATGTTTAGGACAGACAGTCAGTATGAAAATATTACTTTCTTATCACTGACTTGCTGTTTGTTGTTAACTTTACGAAGGGAACGGGTGATTGGCAGACAAGAAAGATCGTAAAGTTTGTATAGATGCAAGAAAAAGCAGAACTAGGAACGAAAAAATACAGCGTTTTGAGTCATAAATATTGATATAGACAGGGAGGGGGGCACCCCACCAAAAATGTAATACCAAGCGAGTAGTGCTGCTGGAGAAAAAGGAGGGACTCTTGAACAAATAAACATGCCTCCGCGGCCTCGCCGCTTCTCTCTCACTTCACTGTTTTCGAATTTACAAACAATGGATTGACTTTTGGCATCAGGGAGGCTTTGTTTTGTTTCGGAGGAAGCTGTTCAGGTTTGTTGTCACTTTGTGAAGATGTCAGAAAACTGGCAGTTTCAAAGTTCTCATTAGAGCTCAGTTAATCAGCGTCTTGACGGAGTCTCCAATGGAAACCGAAGCACGCGGAAGGAATGAAAGACGCGAATTTCAGAATACCGCTAGTTTTCAGTTTTCTTCGCATGACTTCTAATTTGTCTCGCAAACAAGATTACGCATTCATTTCAGCTGCTTCAGCTGAATATTTTAGCTCCCCGAAACCTTTGATAAGGTTCTGATAAGCCTCTAAATGCATCTAGGTTTCTTCTAACCTTCCAGCTACCACTACCAGAGTGACACCAACCACTGGAACACCTTTCCGAATTCCCCATTGGCCCCACTTCTCTTCCGTCACACGGCAAGCAACAAGCCGCTTTTGGTCATGCGTATGCGTGTGTGCTTGGCACAGATTTCGTATATCTCGCCCCTCCTCCTCTTCGTCCTCCTCCTCCTCCACTTTTCTTCCTCCTTCTTCTTCTTCGAATACTTCTGAAGCCTGGGACCGCCAGGAGCTTGTTGTGTCCATCGTGTCCGTTCCGTCACATTATCAATTATTTATCACTCCTCTCTCTCTCACACTTCATTTCTCTCCAGTCGCAGATATCTTTTGATGCTTGGAGCTGGTCATCAGATCTCCCTGACTGGTTCACAGTATCCCCGAGAAGTACACTGATTGACCTATTCACATATTCCCGTTGTTTCTACCTTCCGCACCTGCTTCCTCTCTCCATTACTCATTCCGTCCTTTCTTTCAGTCAAGTGATCTGTCCATTCGTACTTACTGCACATCCGTTTTCTATAAATACTCGACCTCAAAGTTCGTGCTCCGCATGTCAGTCTTCATCGTCACAAACGGATTTCTCTCTCCTTCTTTCTCTCTTTTCATCCTCCTTCCAGCTATCATCATCATCATCCTATTCCTAAACCCTCGAGGATTACGTAACATTCTATTTCCAGCTGTGCTTGTTTGCAGACAAAGTTCAGTCTCTCATAACAAAGCCGCGTTGTTATTTTGGACGTCGGCTCCCGTTCGTACCCGCGCAATTACTGGAAGCTGCTCTGGTGCCAAGGCTCCGCGGAGCTCCGTTTGTTGTCGACGTCGTCGTCAGATGGCCAACGCGAGCTGCAAGATTGTAATAAATGGAGGGGCGGTTTCCGCGTAAAGAGCCGCGCGGACCACCCCGTCGCAAGGCGCAGTTCTTTGCGTTTTGTGCACCGAGTAGACAGATCTTGTTTCTCTATTTCTCGTTGTCCGTTCATTCCATTCGCTGAGTGTGTTTATACTCGTGTGCACACACGTATATTTGGGAGGTCTTTACACGGTTTCCGACTGGTCAAAGCGGGTCAGACTCTTTGAGAGAGCAGGAGCAGGCTGGAAAGTAGAAAAGTGGGAAGCAGAAAACGGATGAAAGGGTTGAAAGAGACAGGAAAAGTACACTGAAAGTTTAATTAGCTTAGGCTCGTCAGACTTGCTTCCGTCGCACTCCTGCTAGCTGTCCGAATAGGAAATTAGACTCACAAATTGTTTCAAAAGGAGTGAGGTGATCTACTCGATCTACCGCTAGTTCACAATGACCTTCTCTGCGAAGGACAAAGTGATAATCACCTCCTCCTCTTTCGGTCTTTTTCTCCTCGTTTTCTTCCTCATAAAACCGCCCGAAAACCTGCAATTCGGATCCACTCAAACGGTAACATCTGCTGCCACACTGTCAGTTCGCTGCCTCCACCACTCACGCATAAATGGCCTTCTCCGCCGTCTCCTTCCCGTCCGTCCGTGCCCTCTTCGCCTCTCTTCGCACCTTGTGTACGTATTATGTGTGTCAGTCGTCCGTCCGTGCCCGGCCCTCCCGGCCTGTGTCCTCTTATTGTCCCTCTGCAGCCCCCGGGTCGTTCGGTCCGCTCCCGGTCGCTTGTCTCGCCATCAAATTAATTGTCATTCCAGTGGACACCTGCCTCCGGGCAGTGAAACCACTCGGGCCTCACTTTTACGTTTTTCCCACCACATTTCGTCCAGTAGGAAGATAGATGGACTCCTGTTTTTCACTTTCCTCTTTCTAGTTTCTCACGACTCTTTAGAATCGAATCAATCTTCAAAAGTCCATCTGAAATTAGGGGACAAAGCAGTCGTTTTCGATGATTCCAAATGCGGCTTTCGCAACTGCCAGTCCCACTCTCTGTCTCGCTTTTCCTCGATTCTTCCATTCATAAACGAGTTTATATATTGTGTTAGTACGGGGAGATGTATAGCTGTATATTATTATTATTATTATATATTGCATTGAACGTCGTGGGATTTAGCCAAAGCGTCAGTTTTCCACTTTTTCTAAGCCTCACCTCAATTCTCAGCATCTCTTTGTCATCTGAGAACTTTTGGGCGATATTTGAGAGTCATGATATCACCAGAGAGCCTATTAGTGTAAGCCTGTTATGGAAAGTAGGATTCTTCAGTTCGTTAGCCGTCTTTTTATGACGTGGGCGGAAACAAACTGCGTTCTGCTCTTCCTCCCCCAAATCCGGCTTCTTCTCCTTCTTCCCTTTCTATTCTGTCAAAACATGAACGGATCTGATTAGAATTTGATAAGAATAACGAAACGGCACGTCTAATCCACCCATCACTCGTTTTTTCTTCTTTTTACAACCTCAAAGTTCAATAGAGAAGAGAAACCAGCCTTTTGTCGTTGACGACGTGTCCACTCCGTTTACTCCGGGTATCCCGTGGCAACTAATCCGAAGAGGGAGCCAGTGCCCCGGCGCTTTGTTCATCGGCCCGAGTTTGCTACCGAACGAGCCAATTAACATAGTTTGTTTGCTTGTCCTGGAATGGTGTGGCCGGCCGAAAGAAACATTCGGATTCCTCGTCCTCTCGCTCTCCCTACTTCCTCTTCTTTTTCCTCTTTGTCCATCTTTCTCTCTCTCCTCAAATCGCTCTTCCTTCCCACTCCTTCCCCCCTTTCAAAATTGGATTTTTCTCTTCAATTCTCTCTCGGAATAATCTGAATCTGAATTTGAATTAAAACGATGCGTTAGACGAGGATTTTGTTATTTGTTTTCGGTTTTCCGGGTTTGGTTTTTAGCATTTTAGCATTCCGCTCCTTCTCCTTGCCGCCCAAAATTGGATTTCCTCCCCCCCCCACCTCCTCTTCGAAATCCTCTTCTCATTCTCATTTCCACTTCAAGATGAACTGTTTCAGAATGGTCGAGGAGAGCGAGTTCAGTGTCGACGACGGTACCAGTCCGAGCCCTCCGGCCTACTCGAACGAGGCAGTGCTCGACGACGACATCTACGGAGAGCTCATTCTCTTGGGGTACGTTTTGTTTTCATTTTGACCCTCTTCACGCCAGTGTGTCATTTTAATTGGCAGTTGATGGAATCGTATAGACAACAAAAACATCTTCAAACACATCGTAATCTTTGCCTTTTTCAGTTTCAATGGCCAAACCGAAAACCGTGCCACATCAAAAAGATACATCACAAAGAAGGTCCTTCGTCGACGAGATTCTGCCAACGGAATCAAGAAGAGCATCGTTCACAATGTCTCCGGCACTGACAAGGTTTGTAGACATCCCAGAGAAGGTTGGGAAGTCATTCTGGAATTTCAGCTAATCAAAGACAAGTCCCGCCACACTGTCTCCTTCCACAACGATCAGAACAAGTCAGTGGTGATTGAGTACGCCTCGGATTCCACCAAAGACATGTTCCAGGTTACTTAGAAATTCATGACGGTCCTGTGACTAGTCCCTTTTCAGATCGGGCGTGCATCTGATGAGCAGATTGACTTCACTGTGATCGACACGTGGATGTTCCTTCCGGAGAACTGTAAGTGTTCATGCTCAACCTATCACTGAAATGTTCTCCTTTCAGCAGACGCAGCAGTTCCATCCCGTCCACACCTGGAACTCCTCGAGAAGGGAGACCGCACTTCCACCATCAGCAGATTCGCATGCAGGATTCTGATCGACAGAGAGAACTCAAACAAGGCGTGTCTGTATGCAGCTGGCTTCGACTCACACCACAATATCTCTATCAATGTAAGAATCTGTTTCTTCGAATCTCAATTTCAACTTTCCTGTTCCAGCAAAAGTCCCTCAAATGGTACAAGTCAAATGGAGAAGTCGACGGACTAACCACCAACGGAGTTTTGATCCTTCACCCAAACAAGGACGATCTGCTCGATGACACGGCCATGAAACCGATGTACAAATGGAGAGAAGTGTCGATTGATGGAGATATCTTCGAGCCACGTGTCACCAGAAGCAGTTCAACCCGAGGAGTACATCTGAGCGAGTTGTCAAACATGCTACAAGACGGAACTCTTATCGATTTATGCGGAGCCACGATTCTCTGGAGAACAGCTGAAGGTCTGGAGAGGTCACCGAAGATGCGAGAACTCGAGATGGCGCTGGACCGATTGAATGCCGGAAAGCCACAGTGCCCGGTGAACTTGAACACTTTGGTGATCCCGAAGAAACGAAACGGACGTGCTGGCAGCAGGAGACAGCCATATGTGAGTTAGAACATCGAAATTGATAAGGATCATAGAAATTTACAGGTATACCTCCAATGCGGTCATGTGCAAGGAAAACACGAGTGGGGAATCAACGTGATCAGTGGGCAAAGAGCCGGAAAATGTCCCATATGTCTGATTGAGTCGGAAAGAATCGTGCAACTCTCGATGGGCATGGAACCATCATTCCACTTGGACTCGGGAGTCCTCGATCATGCATTCAACCCGTGTGGACACATGGCCAGCAAGCAGACTGTTCTGTAAGTCATCAACATAGTTGTAAAATCAACAAGTTTTGTTTTTCAGGTACTGGTCCCGCATCCCTCTCCCACAAGGAACCTGCCGCTACGACCCAGTTTGTCCGTTCTGTTACCAGCTACTGGCCACCGAGAAACCGTTCGTCCGCTTGATCTTCCAGGACAACTGCTTCGACGAAGACACCATCCGATTCTCAAATGACGCTTGAATCTGGAATCTAGTCTTTTTTCTTTTCTATTTCCTTTCCTGAACCATAATCACTTTCTCAATACTCACCGCATTCTCCTTCTAACCATATTCTCCCCCCTGAACCGGTCTTCTAACCCTTCTACTCACCGTTCCTGTCATCATCAGTATCCACATCAAATCCCCTTGTATACTAACCCGTCCCCCACCCCTTCCCACCTGTTCCATCGCAATCCGATTGCATGTCCCATCCGATCCTTCCCTTCTTCACTATAGCTTTATTTGTGTTTAAACATCTGAAATCCCACTGAAAAGTCTGAAAAATGCGAGAAATTTGTGTGAATATAAAAATGAATTTATGAACATTTTACTCGATTGTATCTTGGCTAACAAGAAGAAGATCAAGCTTTTGGTGATCCCTACAGCCGAAGACTAGCAATCCGTATTGTTCAGGTGCAGCAATACGTATTGTCCAAGACGAGCTATACGTATTGCTGAACATTGAAACCCGTCGTCGTCTTCTGAAAGGTGGAGGCTAAGGGAAGAATCTTGAAAAGAAATGGAAATGATCAGTACATGGTCTGGTTCTTTCTGGAAGTTTGGTTCTTCTAGCCAAAAGAAAAAAAGAGAATACTTTTCAATATTTTAATTTTTATTGACACCAATTCAATTTTGAGGATGCAGAAGGAAGAGGGGGAAGGAACATCGAGCCGGTTGTCCGCTATCAGCCACATTCGCCGGCTGCAGTAGTCCCAGTCTTCGGAAGGCGTTAGTGATGGTCTCTCGAGTTGTGTCTCTGCAGCTTGTCTTCCGACCTCCTCTGGTTTTCCGGAACAGGTCGACAGAAAGCTCTGAAACGAATCTTTCAGTGTTTTGTTTTTTTCTTTTTTCTGTTCTCACCGGTTTCGGTGTGCAGTTTTTCGAGAGTTAGCGATGTCGGGAGTCGTTGGAGAACTCTTTGAATCTCTCGAACAGTGAGCACTTCAGTGACACCCACCGGATCGTCAAACTGGTTGGTTTCCTTCTCTGGAGCAACCATCTTTGGCTTCTTCTTATCAGGTCCGTGATCTGGACCGTCATCCAACCTCTGCAAAAATTGCGTAACGGGCACGGTGTTTTGAGAATTCTATTATTCTAAAAACTATAATTCTCAATGGAAACACCCTTGTTTCGACAGTTTCTCATAAAGTTAGTCTCTGTTTTCATCGGTTTCATTTTGAACTTTTCATGAAACACCCTTCAGAGCCTCAAAGTCGTCGAACAACTAATTTTAACAAAAGAAGACAGAGTGACTTTGTAGAAAAAAAAGAGCGACTTACTTTGCTTGCTTCTCTCCGGATTGCTGACATTTGGAGTCCGTGGGCTTTCTCGCACAGTGCTTTTCTTCGTCTAACTTTCTCCAGTTTCTCTGCTACGAGCTGGTCGGCTTGATCGAGAGCAGCCCGTTCTTGATCCCTCTTCAGCTGTTCTTCCTCCAGCTGCGAAATCTCCTTGTTGTACTCATTTCTATCAGCCGTGTACAACTTGTTCAGCTCAACGACTGAAGCGAGGGCGTCGGGCATCTAAAAGTTGAAGGTTTTGGAAGGATCGTTTTTCCCAAACTTACAGTCTATACACGAGCATAAAAAATGCAAAACGGCTATTCGTGTTGAACTGAGAAATGACGGATTATAAGAACAATCGGAATTGTCATCCTTCAGATCGTATCTAATAAGTTCAAACTGATAACGTGAAGGTTCGGTTGAATGTTTCCAAGGTGAAGCTAAAGGTGAGCCTGTTCATTTCATGTTCCACCTGTTCATTCGCAATCTGGTTGCATGTTTTATCCAATCCTTCTCTCCTTTCTTCACTATAGCTTCACTTGTATTTGGAAATCTGAAATCCCACCGAAAAGTCTGAAAACGCGAGCAATTTGTGTGAATATTTGCTTTGAAAATATCTTGGCTGAAAGGACCAAACTTCCGGTCTCGCTCGCACACATTTCATTCCATTCTCGTCCTACCAACAACAACCAATTTCACGCCGTGGTCCCCTGGAAGGTCGGCTCTAGAAGGTGTCACGTGAGTTGGAAACGAATTCTGACAGAATCGAAACGATGACTTGTGAATTCTGAAGTCAGACACGGCCGAATTGGATTCCGCTTTGGTAACTCGATTCGAGCGATTTCCTTTTATTTTTGGCAGTCAGCTGACTTCACTTTTTTGTGCATTTGCTCAACTGCAAAAGGCTGCAAACTTTTATAGAATAGCATGAAGAAAAAAGAAACTGGAGGTTGTCAAGAAGAGTTTAACCTGTTAATTCTATGCTTCATAGTGGTTACTGTAGTTATTTCTGGACCTCCCCTGCTTCTTCTCCTCTTCTGATCTTCTTCCTCTTCCAACTGTGTCATTGTGTCATGTTTATGTCTTGTCCTGCCCGTTTTTTCCCTCCCAAAGTCAACTTTCTTCTGGTTCCGGGGCGACAAGTCCCCAGTGACACTTGTCGCTGGCTCCCGAACTCTCGGTGCACTCTTCTCTTCCCCACATCGCTTCTTCTCCATTTTCAACAATCTGTGAAAGCGAGCAAGTGTGTTTGTGTGTGTGACTCAAAAAATGGCAAAACCGGGGTCCGAGTCATTTGGCCGAGTGCCAACAACTGCTTCCCCTCCCAGCCCAAATACACAACATTTATGTCTCTGTTTTGTTGCTTTTTCTGTGGAGAGAAAAAGAGAGAAAAGAGGGGTTTTCTTCCTAAAACTGGCGTGGCGCGGACTCTTCTCCTTCCACAAGTCCTCCTTCTCCTTCTTTTTCTTCATCTCATATTTCCTTTTCTCTCGTTTATTTAGGGTCCCCTTGCTGCTTGTTTTTTATTCTTTCGTCTATTTCTTTTTCCGCTTTTTTCTGGCTTTTCTCGTTTTTCTTCTTCTGCACTTTTGATTCATTCCGGTCAATTTGTTTTCGAAAGCAGACTTCCTGAACATAATGTGCACACAAGGTACGGTAGCTTGCTGGATGCGCAATTCGTTTAGCTTCCCGTTTTCAATACTTCTAGAATGATCCCACTCTCTGTGTTATGTACCGTAGTCATCAACGATTCATCCAGCCGATTCCTCATCGCTAACCCATATTCCCAATAGTGCCAACAAGTCACTCTCACCCATCCTTCCTCCCATTTTTCCATTTGGCCCCGTCTTTTCTGGTCCAAAAATAGCAGAAAAAACGGGTCCGGCCGTCTTCTTGTGGTTCTTCCAATTGGCCACGGCGCCCCTTCTCTTCTTCTCCTTTTTATTCCCTTCTCTTTTTGCCCCCATTAATTTATTTTTTCATGTGAAAGTGTGCTCTACCAAGGAAAGAGAAAAGACGCCGCCGCCGCGCGTCTTCTGCCTCTTTTTCTGCCACTTCGGGAATCGGAGAAACGGGGAATGTGCACTTTTTGAGATGCTTTTTGTAGGTGATACATGTGAATTGTGATGGATCGGTTGGAAGGGAAAGAAGCAGCAAAGAGCTTTTGGGAATGATGCTTGGAACTACCTTCAGCTTCTCTTATCGAGCCATGGGAGCAGGAAATCATCCTGTGTTCAACTCCTACATCCAATTCCAAAGTTCCCACCATAAACTGACGACTTACAAAGAGATGACGTTGCTCCAGTCCCTATCGGATTTCCATTCCCACTTCCCGTCCAAAAATCACATGCTAAAGAAAAACCATGACAAGAACCTCCATTTATCCCGAACTTCCTCGAGAATTCCCTTGGAAGGAAGCAGTGAAAACACAAAAACCGCCGGGGTCCCGAGAACGACCGATTTTCGCTGTGGGAAGCAGCATTCGACACATGTGACTCGGAAACGTTTCACTTGTTGCACACATGTGTTTAACTTCCGAAATAACCCTCTTCCGCCATTCTCCTTCTATTCAGCGATCGAAAATTGCAGCAGGGGCCTCTTTGGCATTTAGGTTGACATTGTGGGCAACCAGAACAAGGTTTCCGTGTTTTTATCTGTGCTCATTGAAGCGCGTTTGCATTAAAAATAGATCAACGACGTTCTTCTTCTCATCAGAGCTCACTTGCCCACTGACCGCTTCCTGTCAGCATCTTCCCCCTCATCGCCCCATTGCCCCACCATTTCCGTTCCTCGCTCATCTTCTCTGCCCCTCTTCTCCTCTGTCCGTCGCTCATCTTCTAGCTTCTTCTTCCTCAAAAATGTTCGAAAAATGGGCGTGTCTCCCGGTTGTGTTAGGCCCAGTCTCCTCTTCTTTCTTCTTGCTCCCGAGACTGGTGCTCCTTGGCATTTTGAGCCAAACAAACGCTTTCTCAGACCACACACACACAACTGCTGTTGCTCCACACCGTGTTATCTCATCTCTCCGCACCTCCCCCGCCACTCATATGTTTTCTTGACAAATCATATGTTTCTTCTTCTTCTCCTCCTCCTTCCTCTTTTTCATCCAGCTGTCTTCTAGATAATGACCAGTTTCAAACGGACAATCCTTATAACCGGAGCGACGGACGGCATTGGAAAGCAGACGGCGTTGGACCTGGCCGCCCATCCCGACAACTTTGTGATCATTCATGGAAGGACCGAGGAGAAGTGTATCGTGAGTCGGGAAGGTTGCGAATTGTCTGAAACATGTCTAGACGCCTCTTGGCCAAAACAAGCGACTGGTAGAGGGAGAGAAGGGAATGTTCTCTCATGAATATTCATCCGCATTCCAGTGGCCGAGCCTGCTTTACTCAATCCAATTGAATTCTTGCAGGCGACCAAAGAATGGATTGGCAAGGAGAATGGCAACAGTTCCAACATTGATTATGTTGCGGGGGATTTTGCAGTTCTCAAAGAAGTGAGTATATGGGTGATCAGAGTCCGTTCTTTGATCTAGAACAACAAGAGAATGTCTCCGGCTGCTCGCCGATTCATCATAAGATGGCGTGCCGAGCAGCAAGAAAACTTGAGCATCTCCCCCTTTCCCCGAAGCTGTCAAAACATGTTTTGACCAGAAAAGAGAATCGTGTTAAAGGTCGCCGTGATGGCTGAAGAGGTCGAGCGTCGGTTTCCCGATTTGAATGTGTTGTTGTGCAATGCCGGGGTACTGTATCCGCGGAGACTCGAGACCAAAGATGGCATGGAATCGACGTTTCAGGTGGGAACAGCGTAACTCGATCCTCTCTTCTCATGGTTCTCTTTTTTTGCAGGTCAACTACCTGGCACACTATCTTCTCTGCAATTTGCTGTTGCCAGTTCTCAGTCATAACAGATCGAATGTTATCGTCGTAGGAAGTGTGCTGCACACCTGGTGGGTTCCGTTTCATAACCGGATCTCTCTTGAGTATCAGCTGACTCTATATCCCTCGGAGAATTAGGCGGCGCGAGAAAACTATCTTTCTGAAAGTCAATCCAGGTCAAAGATTCTCCGAGAATGCATAAGTGGAAGTGCTTTCGTGGCTGCCAGAGCCATCTGCTCCCCGGGGAAATATCGGATGCAATTTCGAGAATTGACTTGACCCTGCCACTTCCTTCCCGTTTCTCTCTTTCTTGTCTTGTGCCAACTCAATCTCCAAAGAAACACAAACAAGTGCTCCGAACTCTTTCTAAACAGCAGTTCCACGTGGCAAAGTCAAAGGAAATTGCGCGGAAACGAGGGCGGGGGCTGAAAGATAGAAAACAGGGAGAATCGTTGGGAAATATGTTATTTTCATGTTTCTTTCATGCGTGTTTTCTTGTCTTTTCTTTCTGTTTTTTTCTTCCAGACAACAATTTCAGAAAAGTCGAACGGATGGGGCAATTAGGCGGGAGCTGCGGAGAAGGGGTTGCATGTCAGATTTGGTGGCAAACAGACCCGAAAGAAATGTTTTTTTCTCATGGGAAGAAAAGGGAAAACAGAGAAAAAGAATAACAAGAGAAATGGTCAAAGATTGAACTGGGAGAATGGGTTAAAAGGATCCAAAACGAGACCTGAAGAAAGTTACTGTACTTCTACCTAATCGCTCCTTTTTCTAAAAGCACGTGATCTCTGGAGTGTCTTTTTCCATCAGCAACGACGCAATTTCCGTAACAGAATCCGTGTCTCGTTTCCCGTTTCCAATTCTCTAGAATTCTCTGCAAAAACGAGAAAAAACCACCAGAAAACAACAATCGTCACATCGTATCTGTGCTGCTTCTTTCTAATTAAATTCCCCCTTACTCTATCCATCATTTTCCAGGCCTTCCCTCGACTGGGCCGATGTGATGGCTGTGAAGGAGTACGAGAAGTATCTACAGTATTCCAGAAGCAAGTTGATGTGTCATTTGATGGCTTTTGCTCTGCACAGAAGGTGAGGGAAAAGGGAGGAGAAGAGAGGAGAGAGGGGATCGAATTGCAGAATGAATATCGCCAGGCAGCACGTCAATGTGAACATTATCGAGTTAGGAAAGGAGAAGGAACCGAATAACAATGGAAAACTGTAAGGATCAAACCGAGGAACATTAGAAAGGCTATAATCATTCAATTTTAGTCGTACCACCTCTGCTCTCTCCTCCTCAATGTCCACATTATCCATCTGCCGTCAAGCTGGAAATCTCGCTCAACTCATCGAGGGGCCATGTTTGGAAAAGATATCTGGAAAGTACCTGGATCCAAGTGGCAAGCAGATGAGGTAAATAACTAATTGGATCGTACTTGTGTTAAAGAGAATCAAAAGGCCCAGAATAGGAGAAATACGGTAACTCCAAAAGACGTTTGCTCGTTTTCAGAAGCGGTTCGGATGCGACCGACGAACGTCTCCAAGAGCGTCTTTGGGCGTATTCACAGGATTTGTGCCAGAAATACATGTAGTCGTCGTCCAGCTAACTCTCCAGAATTGTCCCAGATTCCTAGTTTCAGCCGATTCCCTTCTTTTTTCCATTCCAGACAGATTGATCGATTAGCATAAAATGCGCAAACCGGTTCCGCTTTACCTGATTTCCAAAAAAACTCGCTAGATTCTCATCCATTCTGACTGTACATTTTGTCGATTTCTCATAATAAAGGTGTATAAACAAGTGAAGAATGCTGGGCACTTTATTACAAATTCAGTGAAGAATAATTGATAGCTTTTTGCAGGGATTTTTCAGATTTCTCAAATTTTCAAGTTTTTCGAATAAAATTAAAACTTTCGTCATTGTTTTTTTCTGGAGGGACATTTGTTTGGGTCTACATATTAGGGATTAGTGATTTGGTTGACTAGAATGATTAAAAGGGAAATGGAGATACAGAGAAATTCACAGTTAATGTTGGCTGGGAGGAGATGTCTACTGGATACAAATTAGAGGGAAAATGGTTCAGTGTTGGTTTATGTTATTGTTTTTTTCAACAGAAACACTTCGGAGAGTTCCACGGACGGAAGAAATCAAGGTGGTGGTCGGGCGGCAAGTCTCCGATGCACTCCTCATTAGTTTCGGACTGATGCAGTCCTCGTCGACGTCAAAGTTGGTGAGCACGAGAGAGGAACAGACGGGTGGTGCGATCTTCGGAGGCATTCGGGCGCTCTCCTTCAGAGTGTCAGCGGCGGAAGTTCCTTCTTCCTCGATCCGGGAGAGAGTGCGCACTTCTAGATTTCCAATGTCTGCAAAAAACAACATCATTACTCTTTCAAGATCTTCAGTAACTCACCAATCTCATCGCCCATCACAAAGACACTGTCCGCATCGGTTCCTGAACTCGCATAAGTCGTGCATCCTGATGAGGTCATAGTGCTTGTCATCGAGTCGAACATGTTATTCTTATCGTTAATGCCACCAACAATGTGTGACGATGAAGCCGAGGAAGTTGTCATTTGCTTGTCTTCAATGTTCGCATCACTGTTCTCCTCGCCCAACCATCCCCGCTCAATGATCGTCTTCTCGTCGCATTCGGAACCAACGTTTGAGGAAGAGTTCCAGAAGCTCTCCTAAACCTTATTTTGTTTATGGGAGGAGGATAACTCGACAACTTACATGATTCTGTGACATTTCGAGGTGCTTGATACGGTTCTCCAGTGACTGGATGTATCCCAGCAACCTTGATCTCTCGCGTTTCGATGCTTCTCTCCGTTCTTCCTCTTCTGAAGCTTCAGAGCACATCGAAGTTGCCATGATGCGTCGGAGTGTGGACTCTTTGTGTTTGTTGAAGCACTTTCCAAAGTCGTGGATCTGTTTCTCTTCTTCTTGATGCTCTTCGGATCCTCCGCTCTGTTCGCTGCTTCCACATCCAAGATCTTCGCTCTCGTTATCGCAGTCTCCTTCGTGATGGGCATTGGCCACGAGACTCTGTCTCTGCTCATCCAGGTACATGCACAACTGTCGGAGCTCGTCGACTTCTCGTTCTTTCGTGCTCAGTTTCTCCTCGATGTTGATCATCTTCTGATGGTACGAGTTCACCTCCTGCTTCATCAGGTTGCTGGTGTATCTTCCAAACTTCTGCCACTCTCTTGCCAACTTCCGTGTCTTTTGGCGGTCGTCGTCGAGGAAGCAGCACAGATCACGGAGCTCCTTGTTGCTCACCGCCAGCTTCTTGTTCTCGTCTTTGAGCATCCGGATCTCGTTGACGTGCATCTGTAATATAAAGTTTAGGAATAGAAGTGCCTTGATTTCAAGGGATCACAAACTACAAGGGAACTTACTGCTTTCTCATTTTGGAAGAAGTTACCAAGGATCCAAGAGCACATAGAGCAAAGTAAAAGTCAGAGAGAGAGAGAGGTCTCTATTAATTTCTGGCTCACAGTGCGAATGAAAAGAACATTTGGAGAGGGCATTTAGAGATCATGGACAAACAAATCGGCCCGGCGAAAAGAGGGGAAATTGGGAAATTGATATCAAAAACAAAACGAAAAGAGGCGCCGAGAGGGGAGGGAGTGAAGTGGACACTGAACTCACCTGAACCCGCCGATTCGCATCGTTGACCACGTCCGATTGCATCCGCATCAGCTTCTGATTCTCCTCGTCGAGCATCTTGCAGCGGTGTCGCATGTGTTCGTATTGCAGTTTGGAGGCAGAGTATTGCATTTGCTGAAGAGATACATTTAGAAGAAGTTCCCAATTGGAAACTTACATTTCTTGGAGCTGGAACTGCGTACGACGGAGCCTTCGGTGTCGTATTCGGAGATGAAGCTCCAGAAGATCCGTTGTTGTTCACAACAACTGTCGGGTACCGGATGACTGGAGAGCGAGCTGGAAGGATAAGTTATCGATAAAGTGTCAAACAAGAAGCGTCAACTTACGAGGTGTCGGCTTTGGCAATGAAGCGCACGACCCGATTGACGAGATGGTGCTGGCCGTCGACGGTCGGATGACTGGTTTCGCATAGTGGACTGTTGATGCTGCTGAACTGCTTTCCGATGACATTTTAACTGTAACAATGTAGTGATAAGATGTTTAGTGGTCGTGTTATGGGCGATTGTTTGACGGGGAAACGGAAATGAGGTTTGAAAGTACTTGAGTCCCCAAAGGATCTATGAATCGAAACATGACCATGCTGTCATGTTACAACGAAAGAAAAACGTGAACGGCGAAAGAAACATGTGGGAATCATCGTATCATGAAGTTATGATAAGCGGGGTGGGAAGGGGTGTGTAAAGAGGGGGAGATGACTTGTTGAGGGCAAATAATGATGATCTGGAGATGGAGATGGGCACGGATTATATATCAAATAAGTCAAATAACATTTCACACGCACCACGCTACGCTTTCAACTTTCTCGAAACGCGAAGAGTCGCACCGCCGGCACGCGGATAATCCGTCCGGAAATGCGTTTACTCAACAGCTCAACGCATCCAGGCAGCCACTTTGGAGAGAGGAGAAATGTGAGAAGAGGAGTCAAGGAGAGGATCCAGTGGCTCCTGATGACATCTGGTTCACGACCACTGACCTGTCTTTTGGAAAAGAAGCATATGGCTTTGGGTAGGAGGGGTCAAAAAAATGGGAGGGAGCACAGATGGTTTCGATAAGTTTTTGGTGAGAATCTTGGGACGGAGGAGAGAAAGAAGGAGAAGCCTCTTCAGAATGCATGCATGGAGAAAAGTTGACGTCGATGGACGTGTGTATGTGAAGTGAAGTGTGGCAATTCAATCTGGTCAAGCTTTTGATAAAAGTCAAGGCGATTTGAACAGAAAAAACAGCAAGAAGAAAGTTTGATCGACTAGAAAACTGGTAAGCGCAAAGAGATCTGCTGCCAAACTGCCAATAACACAAGATACATTGCTGATTTATAATACCACAGAGCAGTTAGCAGACAGCCACACGTGCGGAACGTCTAGATCAGTTGCGTCACGAATGCTATCTTATCATAGCTGCGACGCAACATCCCTAGTTCAAAGGCGGCGAAGACGGTAAAAAAGTAAAACAAAAAAACATCACCGCATGGTTCCGCCAAAGAACGTGCCGCCACAGCAGGTGAGATAGAGAGGGGTCCAGGGACCTTGTCTTTTGTCACGACATTGAACCGAAACACCATTCGAAGCCCCCCGCCGTCGCCGACACCGACGACAACAAATGGTCTGTTAGCGCTCGATAGACATGGGGAGGGAGGGCTAACCTTGAGGAGGTGAAACACACACAAAAACCAACGATACCAGCCCAGATGAATTACCATTTTTGAGACGGGCCGAGGGCCTCTATTAGGTGGAATGATGCGGTAAAAAGAGGAAGAATTGGGGATTGTAGAGGGGAATGAAAAGAAAGGTTCGGAAAGGAAACTTCTAGGTGCAACAAACAACCGAATGATTCATTTCCGTTAGGGGAATGAATGCTTCATCCGGTAAGAACAAAAGGAAAATGGAACGTTTGAAAAAATCACAAGCTTTTTGAAGCAAGGTCGACTTTTCGGTTTTCGGTCAAGAAAGGACCTTCAAGAAGAAGCTGTCGTGTTTTTTCTTTGAAAACAGATCAGAATAGAGATCATCGTGTGTCAGCTGCTGTCCTACAGTCAAGCCATAAAAAATCATTACAAACAAACGGAACAATGAAGGGCTGACCGAACGAAAAAGACCCTCTTTCCCTTTCCCCGCCCTCCTTTTTTCTTTGTATTCTACCCTCGTCTCTTCTGTGAGATTTATAGCCCTAGCTGGTCGTGCTTTGAGGAAATAACGAGGAGAAGGTCATGAAGACAGAGGAGCAACAGCGGGGAGGATCGGAAGGTGTACCGGAATGGCAATTACAAGCGGGAAGTAGGACAGAGTGACATGCAGTAGTAGACATTAGGCTTACAGGTTACTTTTTGAAGACCTGTTTCCGAGAATATTCAAATTGTAGTGGCTCTGTCTTCACACTGAGGATTCATGAAGAGATTACTGGGATCCGATTAGAAGAGGTTAAGGTCAACATGAACGTCTTCCGAATGTTGCATAAGAGTGACGTGAAACATCCACACAACAGCAACAGGCCGCCAGCAGACAACGGTCATTGTAAAAGTGATCGGAGGAGCATCGGAAGACAAATGAGCCGGAGGAGGGTGGAGCCGGGTGGTAGGGAGGACGACGGATGATCGATGAGCACAGAGAAAGTGAACACGCGTTTTCGAAAAATGATTTATGAAGTGGTGAAGACGACAAAGTTAGGGTTCGGAAGGATCCGGAGTCTGACTAGGGATTCGCATAATTGCACAGTACGATTTACCGATTTACTGGCTAGACGGCTAGTTGTTGAAACATTCTCTTCGGATCTATTGAGATTTTCGAAGAAATAATAGGTTGCAAGGAGAAGGACTAAATGACTGAAGCATTGAAAAGAAGATGCAAAATGTGGACTGGTTATGGAAGGTTTTGGAACATTTTCTACGAGAATTCTTGCGAATTAAGTTAAATGGAAAGAAGTACTGTCGCCGAGAAGTGAACTCGGCAAATCTATGTAAAATTTGAGCAAACTTCGAGGGTTTTTACAACTTTTGAACATACCTTGGAGGATTATCTAACGTTTGCGCAGTACTTGGGAATCTCTGCAAATCTTGCGCGGGACTAAAGGATTTAGGCAACTTCTGAGCAGTACTTGGGAATCCATACAACTCTTGCGCAGTACTTGAGGATCTTCGCAAAATTTTCGCAGTACTTGGGGATCAATGCGTCTTTTGAGCAGTACATGGACGTTTTTACGTTTTTTTTTTCAAAGTTCTTTTTTCACCTATTTTTTATGAGATTGTGCGGTTTTCCACATTCCCTTTGCAGAAAAACTTCTACAATGGATCAAATCGTTGGAAAGTAGATGCAGAACGAAACTCCGCTGCTCTGACATCACGGCATCGACGCTCAACGCCTCGAAAGTGGAGAGGAAGTACTAAATTCAAGACCAAAAAACAAGATTTAATGCTATTTGTTTCAGATCCGTTCCAAATGTCAAAAGCACACGGAGTGGATGGTTCCCAATCAGTACAGAGTTTGCGCCAAACAAAAGTGGAATCCCCGGATAGGACATGACTGCTGATCAACTTATGAAACTATGGAAAGCTCGCTAAAAATAGATTTTTTTCAAACTATAGATTGTTATTATTCTTCATTATCTCGTTTTATCTGTATGTCTGTTTAAATTTCAATAAATCACTGTTACGTTAATCTTTTTGCTTCTATTCATTGAAAAGCGAGGAGGAAAGCAAAAATTTGTACTGGCAACTTTTACCATGCATTTGCGCAGCTTTTATGCAGACTTTGCGCAACTTTTAGCTAATAAATATTCAAAAGTTGATGAAGCGCTGGGCAAAAGTTGTTCATCGTTTGCTCAAATTTTACACAGGTTTGCCGAGAACACCTGGTGGAGTGGAATCGAAATGTGACACAAATTGGAAGTGACTGTGACGAGGATGGTACCAGTTCTCCATCTGGTAACTGAACATTTTCCATCGAAAAACTGTCAGAAGCGATTTACCGCAAAAAGGTGTCCAACTGTCATGGACAGTCCAAGGTCTCTAGGTGTTGATGATGATTGTCGCGGGATCCCGTGGTTGGGGGCAGAGAAAAAGCGAAAAGGATTACGTAGATAAGACGAAGAAAAGGGAAAAAGTCTGTTTGAAGGGTCGAGGAGCGGAGGAACGAAAAAAGATGGGTATCTATCAGCGGAGAGGGTTCCCACACGGCTAATCTGATGGTGTACACCCAAAAAGGATTAGGTGCAACAATCGGAACTGGGGTGGGAGTGTGTGTGCACAACGATGCAGCAGTACACGATGAATAATTGACGTCAGTTAATAGACATGTTGCGTATTATTCTGGGACAATAATGAAAATATGTATGTGTTTAGGGACCCGGAAGAGGATGCAGATGGTTGTGGTGGTACGTGATGTAACCGGGTGTGATGACGTTCACACTTCAAAAGACGGCAAACAATAATTGACGAGTTCACACATGTCATCAGAGCGTACGACTAGACGGATGTCTTTTCTTCGAGACTGCTTATTTGTCTTCAGAAGCTTCAAACTTCTCAAACATCCAGTTTTTCGAAAAATAATGTATTCAGAACTAGGTTTCGACTCTGGCGGTTGCGGAGACAGTGTAAATGGTGGCACCCTGCCGTGTTCTCCTCCCGCAATTTGAGGTCGTCGCCCCGCTATATTTACTTGACTCTATTTTACTATAGACTTGCCAATGTCACAGGTAGCATTTTCATTATAACGGTGTTGGGTAGTGGGATGCTAGGAACCTCGGGATGCGGGAAAAACTACTTTCTAGAACGAAAACTTGCTCTCGACTAATTGGACCCCAAGATTCCATCGGCACCTCCTTCCGAAAACAAGCATTTCTCGTAAAAAGAGAACAATAGAGCGAAAACTACGGATGGAGCAAATGTCGGATACTTGAGGCAGAAAGAGAAAAGAAAGGAGATTCAGCGTGAATCCGCGCGGAAACATTATGGGAGGCGAAAGGGGGCTAGAACCAAAAACAATGCAAAGTATATAGTGAGAAGAGAGCGGAAGTGGGACGAGGAGTGGCAGACGGGCAAACAGCTATTATGCGTTCCTCAAATCGTGACAGTTGGCGCT